>VZTZ01014960.1:737769-884481 GCA_013400955.1 Drymodes brunneopygia | reverse complement strand
CCGTTACGGAGATCGCGGTGATGACTTTCGCCGGTGAAATGTGTGGATAATGAACTTTACGAGCGCGGCTGGGCCCCCAAGTCAGGCCCCCCAGTGCCATCGGGGAGGCCGGGTGCCCCCCAAACCCTCGAGATGCAGGCGAGCAGCCTGCGACAAGGGCAAGTGACAGCCGTCCCAAGGGGGACGGGGCGATGGGGCCGCGGGACTTGGCACCCCTCGGATCCCCCTGGGTCCCTGCACCCCTCTGCTGTCCCGCACCCCACACCGCCCAGGCACTCACCTCCTGGAAAGCCCCCCATACATGCCCCCACCCCACTGCCCNCTCTGGGCAGCCTTGGGCAGAGAGGGGCGGGGCCGGCGCCTCGGCGCGTGCCTGCCTCTGGCCAATAGGGTGGGCGCCATGCAAAGCAGCCCCGGAGGCCACGCCCCCAGGGCCGGGTCCCGGCGGCCGCGGCTCCCCCGGGCCGGGCGCGCTGCCGATCCCCATCCTCATCCCCATCCTGATCCCCATCCCCATCCCGCTGGAGCGTCCCCGAGAGTCCCAGTTTGGGGGCACCGCTGTGATGAGATGCCAGCCTCAGCTCCCCACCCCACCCGCCTGCCGACCCCGCGGCCAGACCCAGTCTCGGCCATGGCCGTCCCCATCCTCCCGGGATCCCCCCGTTCCCTGCCCGAGCGGCGGGTTCCGCATGCGGGGACACGGGTGCGCTGCTGCCAGGCTGAGCAGGATGAGCTGTTTGCTCTGGGGGAAGTTGGGAGCACGCATGCGAGTGTTTGTGGTGTGTGTGTTTGCCTCAGGTCGCCGGGATTGTTAGGGATGATGAGTCAGGTTTTCTAGGCTCCATGCTAATGCACGGAGATGGAGTGTGTAATTAGGACAGAGGCAAATCTATTATCTGCAGCCTCGAAGAGCTGGGGTATGAACCTCTTTTTTTGCATCACGGCATCACAGCAGTTTCCCTTGCCTGTGCGCTCTTTAGCTTTTAAATGTGCACAGAGGAGCTTCAGCATCAGTGGTCCCACCGACGTCTATAAAAGTTCATTAAATGTCCAGCGTTATGTAATTCCTGTCTTGAAAGATGATGATATAGAAGGATTTTATTTTTTATTTTTTAATGGGAACAGAATGCTATTACTCTACAAAATTTCTAAGCAGATTTGGGGTGTTACGTTGTTTTCAAGGTTTCTCCCAGAGAAACAATTTTAAATCAGCTGCTTGAGAACTGTGATTTGCTTTTCCTGGAAATACTTTCTATTTTTGCAAAATGAAGCATAGTATAATTTAGTCAACTGGCTGGCTAAAAAGGGCACAATGCAATTAGTAATTTACGTATCTTAAAGGAGACTGATTGAACATAGATCGGTCTTTGAGAACTACCGAAAAGTTTCTCAGATCAGACCTTGCCACCATAGATAAAACCACATCCACAGAAACATTCTCCTCCATCCTTTCCCTTTTATCCATTTCAAAAGGGATCTTTTCCTCAGGCAGAGCAGCCTTCAACAGACGGACACTGTGAACTCCACTGCTGGGAATGCATCCAAATGTTACAGTCACAGGCAGCCGTGCAAAATGCTTGGAGAGGAATACATGGAAGGGGGTTGGGTGCTTTGTTTTGGTCTCTTGGGGTTTTTTTCCCCCAAACAGTGTACTAGAAAAGGCATCCCCACACGAGAAAAGTTTGTTTGCCTGAGTGCAGGTACTTGCTGTACCGTGTCTGGATCCCACCAACTGCAGCACCGTGCTATTTAAACCAGGGGAAAAGGGTAGCCAAACAGGTTAGTTTTCATCATGTAATCTGAATGTAATGCTAAAATTTAAGTAAACTACGTGAATGATGTAAACAGCTTTTTATTTCTCGCTGAACTCCACGATAACATTATCTGAAATAAGAATTTTTAAAAGAAGCAGTAGAGGATCAGTGTTATTAAGTCACAAGCAAAGAGGCGTTCACTCTTCAGCTCAAGTAAGATCACTTTGAGTCATTTGCTGTTAAAGTGTCTGGTTCAAAACTCAAACCCATTGGCAAGAATGGAAGCAGATAAGTTTGAAAAACAGGTAAGAGAAAGTTTTTGGCTGAGTTATTCCTAATATTCAACATCGGAATATTTGCAAATACTCGGACTTCAGTAATAGCACCCATTCATTCATTTGATATCCTCAGTGGCAAGTGCACATGACTAAACATTCTCACAAATGTGGTTGGGTCCCAGTCCCCTGCTGAAATTATTTCTGCCTTGAGTGACAACTTCAGACCTTTAGCAAAGTCCATTAAACCCAGGAAAATTTCCCATTAGCCAGGTGTGAAAGTTAGTCTGAGTTGTAAGACAGTTCAAAACTTGAGAAATTTGGTATCTAGTCTCTGTTCTGCCACAAATGTCTTGTGAAAGAAAGCAGGACATGCATGCCCAGATGCTTAAGTATTTGGTTGACTAACCCTTAATTAAACAAGAAGCACTTAAGTATCTTTGTGGCTCCCAGTCTTGCCTTTCAGTACTTTAGTATCTGAGAAATGTCAAGAGAAACATAAACTTTGAAAGTGTTTCATTCTTTTTGGAAACAATACAGCAAGTAGAAGTTGCCTAAAACCCTTTCTTGCCATCAACAAAAATTCTATTGGATATCTTTTCTGGAGTTCATTTTTCCCCTCTACAATTTTTTTTTTTTTTTTTTTTAAATAAGAGTTTTAGTGCGTTACAGAGATCAGACATGTACTTAACAGGGCCAGTGCTTACCCAGTATCAGTCTTAGAAAATTAGTGTATAGACTAGAGACAATGTGACAATTTTGAAAACACCTGAACTCTTTCTAGATGTCGTATTTGGAAGTGAACTGCTGGGCTCTGTGTCACAGTGCTCCTGTAAAATGCTGTTTTTGTGCTCTGCTTACAGCTTCTGCAGAGTCCTGCTGGCTGCAAAGGCTT
Source organism: Drymodes brunneopygia (assembly GCA_013400955.1). NCBI lineage: Eukaryota > Metazoa > Chordata > Aves > Passeriformes > Petroicidae > Drymodes > Drymodes brunneopygia. The sequence continues at coordinate 881,557 of VZTZ01014960.1, read as the reverse complement.
GTGCATGTGGGCCTGATTTTGAGCTCTTGGATCATTCCATCTTCAGTTAAACATGTGCATAAGTTCTCCAGAACAAAAGCCTGTCTTGTACAAGCTGGTTTCTTCGTGAATATATCCACATTCTTGAAAGTTCTCCTTGTAAGCTTATTGCTTAGATTAAGTATGCAAAAATATCCAGTGCTCCCTTCACAGTTGTCTGGCAGTTTTTATGATTCAACTGTAGCTCGCTTGCTATCCACTGCTGTGGATTTCCTTCAGTTTTTGCCCAGCTACTGAGTCATAAAAGAAAGCAGAATGCAGAAATTAAGAGGTACTTGAGTTACAAGCAGCATGGCATCTTGACCTGCCTGGAAATTTTACGAAGATTGTCAGTTCTGTAAACCCAACCAGTTGTCTCTGCTGAGGTCACCTAGACAGGCTGTGAAGGGTAAGGTGGAGATTTTTTTTCAGTCTTGATGATATGGAGCATTCTGGCTTGAGACCATCACATCCTTTCACGGTGATTACTGACCTGCTGGGATAGAGTTGCACAAGTGGTTACCACTTGTTTAAACAGATTTTTATCATCAATGATCATAACTTTTGCAAAGTTTAAAAAACAAACATTGTGATGAAACAACAAGGCAGGAACAAACTTCCAAAGGAAGTAAGGATTACTCTGCCTCCTGAAATCATCAGATGCATTTTTGGCAGAAACATTGCAGCCAGGTGTGGACTGCTGCCCTTGCCGTAGGAGTGGCTGAGATGTGATGGCCTTTGTTGGAAGGTCAAATTTCTCCTAATGCCTTAAGCAGCCTTCAAGTTAGCATTGTTCAAACAGATTGGCTGAGAGACACAGGTGCATTCAAATGTTGAGCTGCCTTCATCCCCCAGAGCATATACTCATGCTGTGTTTTAGCAGTGTGATACCAGCTTTGAACTCCTGCTGAGGCTGCTGTATTCCCACCTGGAATTTGGACAAAATGCATCTCCACTGTGTTTCAGAGTGCATCACACCCAACAACCATTCTGTAAGGGAGCACAGAGCGATAAACAAACACTTTTTTCACGAACAATAAGAAGATGATGTGTAGGTTGACTTCACTGACCATACTGTGTGTCTCAGAACAGTCAGCCTGGTGGCAATGTGCTGTGCAGGTGCTATGGGATGCTCACAAAATCGACAGGATGCTTCCCTAAATTATGCACCTAGTCTACAAGTGTGCAGTGCTTTTGTTGTTCATACATTATTGAACAGCTTGATGCTTCCTGAAAAGGCTAGATTGACAAGATCAAGTGCTGTAAAATTGAACTCGTTATGCAGTGGAAACGTTTGTTATTCATAGACATCCAGCAGCTTGGAGAGAGAGGATGGGAGGGGGCAGCTGCCTTGCAATAGCTCTGACTGGATTGCTGCAAGATTAGAAATCCCACATGAAATTCAAAAATCCTCAAGTTTTGGCCAGAAGCAGGAAGAGAGAGCATACTTGAGCACCCAGCTCTGGAGCCTTACCCAGCTCCCTGACTGCCACAGTAAAGTGCTGTGTGCATGATTAAATGAGCTGACTGACACATGTCACATGCCTTACATTTCATGACTCCATGAGTCATTCAGAAAAGCTATATTGAATATGTATACACAGGCAAATAGATGTAATTTCTGCAGGCCAAAAATCCAGCCCATTGACATTATGTCAAATGAGTGATAGTCCTGCCTTCATTATCACTTTTTTTTTTTGCACTGTTCTAATATCATTTGCACAGCATTTATATTATGTTGTTAGGGGACGGAAGAGCAACAGATAAAGTTTGTGCCCTGAGTGACATTACGCACACTTTGACATTATAAAATAACTCTCCGTCCTTACTATTACACATCCTAATCTGCCAAATGGGTGTTCAAATAATTGTGTGAGACAGGGAGATGTGAGAGTTTGTGGAATTCTTCCTCAAGGGTGGAGGTACATGCCTTTTCATTTGCAGGGTTTAAACCCTAACTAGATAAAGCACTTGAAATTATGTTTATCATATGAAACAATTATGGCTTGGCCCAGGAAAGCTGAGCTCAGTGACCTAATCGGCCTTTCTAATATCTGATTTCTTTGACAGAAAACATTAAATCACTACTTAGCCGAGAAACCTCTTCTCTCTCTCTTCATGTTCTTCTGTGGTTTGCATGGTAATTCACTAAATATATTTCAACATGTTGTTTACTTCAATTCAGCCTTCTGAGACCACACGGGCCAGTGGTGCAAGCCCATAAATAGGGATCATCTGGAAAAAAGATACTTTATGCTACAAGTTAAAGTTGGAAATGTTTCAGCCTGTGCAATTTTTGGGAGTGATACAGAGGGGAAATGTATTAAATGAAAAAAAAAAAAATGTATCTGAAAATCAGGACAAAGGCAGCCTGGTCTTACTCCCTGCAAAAGGAGAATTGCAAGTAATCCCTTGTAACGTATCCCTATTAATACTGAAGGTAGTCCTACAAAACAGATTTAATGACAACAGCAGGACTACCTGTGGGGACAGAAAGCACTATCCCCTCCAGGACTGGAGGTGGAGTTCATGGGGCAGACGTGGGTGCCTGGGGTCGTCCATGTGGAGCAGGGACGAGTCTGGATCTCAGCACTGGCTGCACAGCTGCAATGAAAGGCACCAATTCCAGCATTGGTAAGGATGTGCCTGAGGCTTCGTCCCTCTCCTAAACATGTGTGCCTGCATCAAAGCTGCAGTTATGACATCTCTGTGAGAGGTAAGTGTCCTCTGGCGCTGTGAACCAGTGGCAGGATTTCCTCAAGAAGATAGAAATGCTTCTGGCCTTTGGGTGAAAAGTGCCTTGGCTCCCAGCTACAATGCATATCACTGAAGAGCACAGCCTAAACACAACAGTGTAGGTCAGGCTGGGTAAAACACCTCGAGCTTTCCTTTTGCAGCCAGGATACCACGAGGCCAAAAGCTCAAAAGCCAAGGAGCCAGAAGAGGGCAAGCAGGAGGCAGCTGGCTGGGGAGGAGAACTGGAACTTGGGGGTTTGCTGTCTGTTTCCTCCCACTGCTTTGGCTCAGTTTTGTGCCTGGCCAATGCAAAGCACACAAATGTCTTTGTCTGACTGAGAAACCGTAGTGTTTCTCAAGCAGCAGAACTTGTCTGCTTGTGTTTTGCAAATGAAACACTTGGTACAGCATGATGCCACATTAGGGATGGAGCTGATCAGTGAAATTAGCTTCCTGTATTCACTGGCAAAGTTATGGCTTTCATTATTTTCAAATACAAAATACAAATACAAAAAAACAAATACAAAACTTAACAGCTTTTGGGATATGGCACATAGTTTAGCTCCATTTCTCATTGAAAGCCATGAGATATGAACATGAATATGTTGGAAGATCAAGATAAATTATGGCAGAGTTTTATTCCTTGTTTTTAGATAAAGAAGCACTGAAGTGCTGAAAGATTTGTGCCTATTATGGACTTGGATTATTTTTATTTTAAAAATGTTTTTACCCTATTTCATTATTTTTCCAATGGTTACACCCTGTAAAACCAGTGTCAGTGCAAGTGGGATTTTCTCAGAAGGTACCACACTTAGAAGCAATTAGGCGTGCGAGTGGAGGCTGTTAGCACATGGGATCTTCCCCAGCAAAATCAGCTAAGTGCTGAAAGCTTCTTTATGTGGTGTGTTTTCTTCTTTCATTCATCTCTGTCTGGATGCTGGGGACATTCTTGGACAGGAGAGGTGTTGAGATTCAGCCTTAGAGAAAGACCCCTGCAAGGGAGTTGGCTGACTGAATCAGCGGCACAATTTGCCGTGCAGAGCCTCACAACCTGCTAACCTTAGCACTTCCACCTCCCTCCCTCCTGCATAGATAGGCAGTGCCTGCTGTGATACACCAAAATGCAGCAAGCAGGATGGGACTGGCCATCTGGCACTGCAGAGCAAGAGAAAAGGAGCAGCAGTTTCCCTGGACCAACATCAGCCAGTCCTTTCTCCTTCTGCCTCCTCTAACCTGCTGGTTGTCTGCTGCCAGATGGAAATTCATGACTCCTGCATGTAGATTTTTCTTTGAAGACTCCCTGACCTATTTCAGCCCAGTGTTGCAGTAGACATGAGCTCTATTTACAATGCCAGGAGCAGGGAAAGGGAGGGTCAGTCTGGAAGGAGGAAAGGGTGTAATCAATGCACCTTGCTCTGCTGGTGAAGCCCTGGCAGTCAGTGCTTCAGTGCTGGGTCTCCTGAGCTGGAAAGGACAGAACCCAACTCCTGTTAGGGCAAATAAATTTATAATAACATGGGCCATTGCATCTTGCTCTGCTAACTTCCAGATCTGTCTGGTACAACTGAACCTCAGGCACACAGACCGGACTATTTGCTATGGCTACTGAAGCATTTATGTTGATGAAGATTCGTGAGAATACTGGACAGTAGAAGCAGAGACTGCTTTATAGGTGAAGTGATGTCTTTGTACAGCACAGGATCTTAGATGGAAAACATTAAAGGATTGGATTTTCACGTCTTAAGATTTTATTTGTCCTTAATTCTATTAAAAGGTGATTTTACAGGGAGAAAGAACTTATTTTAATCAGGTTGTATTGCTCTTGAACTTAACCTTCCTCTAGCTGGACTCTAAATCACTGGAGATCATAGATTTTCTTGTAAACAGACTTCAGAGCATCTTCCTTTCTTGCATTATTTGGCTCCCTTGTCTCAGAAAGAGTATGGACCAAATTCTTCCTTGGCATAACTCCAGTCCTAGTATTCCTATTCTGAGAATGTTGGGCCAAATTCCTACCCCCTGTTTTGTCAATATATGTTCAGATCAACTCTACTATAACCACTGGAGTCATGTATCATTAGCACTAATCTACTGCTGAGCAGAATGTAGCCCTCTCTTTAAATATCACTTTGGTGAAGGGAAGTAAGGAAAATAATGTCAAATGTGGCCTTAAATATATTACTTACTCTATTGAAAAATCATTCACTCTTGGCTTAACTTATTTCAAGCATGACAGTCCAGGAAAAAATGTATATATGTGAATAGAATAAGACTCAATAAGAATCAATAAGACCTGGTGTTATGTGGTATTAATAAATGTATATTTGTGCTGAAGCATGCTAAACCTCAAAGGCTGAGTATAAATATCAATGTCTATTGAATTTCAGGAAGAGATGGCTGGCGGTAACTACGCTCGATGTCATTCTGCAATCTGCAGTCTGCAATCTGTGTTTACACAGTGGCTATTCATAGGCATGTTCCTGCTGGTAGGCAGAGAATTTGCCTCTTTCTAGTCAGTTTATGAGAAGTGAGTTTCTTCCCTTACTTCCCTGGCAGGATTGTTAGATTTCCTTTGAGTAAAGTAGCAGTGATGTGCTATCGAGCAAGTAATGTGTGAGTCAAAAGTGCTGGAGAAGGAGTGCCAAGCAGTCCACTGCAGGACGAGGATAGCACTTGGCTAAAGGCAAAGGGGGTCCTGGTGCCTGAAGGGAGTTTCTGCAGCTGGTGGGCAAAGCATCCTCTGTGCAGACTGGGGATCCTCTGAACATCTGCAGCGACTTCTCCCTGCGATAAAACATGGCATTCACACATTTAATCAGAAAATGTGTTGTAAGCAGTGGGACAAGTCATACTGCAACAGAAGGATGTGGTTTCCAAGCGGTGTCTGTAACATGATTAAGCTCAGAGAGCAGAAGAAAGTGGTTGGTAACTGTTTGTCAGTGTGGTGAACAACTTGCAACTGTGCCAGGTAATTTTGTTGGTTTTTTTTCTTTGCTGCCACGTGCAGCTGTTTTAAAAGCATTGCCAATTTGTTTGGCTATGGGAGAGAGGGTCACAAGTGAATAAATCACATCTTTGGGTTTGCATACCTGTAGCTAGCTGTCCCAAGGCAGAGAAGCTGACATTTAATATGAAAAAGACTGGAAAAATTATTGTCTGGTAAAAAAAAAGCTTTGAGGCATGTCCTGTTTGTAGTGTGTTTTCCTTTTCCCCACTGGGATGATGGACATGAGAGATAATTCAGAAACAAGAAGGGATGCTGGTCAGCTGCTTTGGAGGCACCTGTCTGGGATGGGCACCTGGGCACCATGGCAGCAGTGAAAATCCTAAGTGCTAAAAAACCTGTCATCTTCCCAAGCCACCTGGTACCTGAGGCCAAGTCTCCCCTGGCTCTGTGTAGTGAGGCTCACTGTTAAAACAAGGCACATGGGGCTGGGACAGCTGACTGCTGCCTTCTGGGACTGCCACAGACTTCTTGTGTCTTCTTCTGTGTGAGAATTATTTTCTAGAGACACAATGTCCACTAACATACAACTTCACCATGACAAATAGACAGGATTTGTAATTCCATGAGACTGAATTCTCCTTTCCCACACCTTGAATTGCTTTGCAGGTCTTTAAGCTTTATGTTATTAGGAAGGGCAGTATGAAGTACTGGAGAATCAGACCCCATCTGCCTCAAGATACTCCCTTCTAGAGCTTCCTGAAGTACATGGAGATCCACTTATGTAAGATGCTTCATGAATGGTGAAAATAGAAGTCCAGAAAGAGCAGTTATCTGTGGAGTTGTCACAGAACAATGTCTGTACTCGATAAGCTGCAGAGAAAGTAAAACAGGAAAGTACTCAAACTGAAGACAAAGCTGATGTGGCTGCTGAACTCTTGATAATAGCATGAATGGGAAGAACCAAACAGATCATGCACAGCGCGTCTGAAGTTATCTGAGCGATAGACGGAAAATTTGTTCTTCTCACCAAGAAAGGCAGCATGATAGTTTTAATGTGAGCTCATTTTCTTCTGCTATCCTGAGTTTTCTTGCAGTTTATGCTAAAATGATTAACCAAGTCAGGGTTTCCTAGGAGAGCCACAAGGCATTTGCCATCTAATTAGCTGCCACTGGTTAGTGCAGGGAAAAAGCTGAGCAGCAGCTTTTCTCTCCCCTCAGTACCATGGTTACATCCATCCCTGAAAGCTGGGGTGCTGTCAGAAGAGCAGAATACTTCTTGTCTTCAGGAATCCAAGGCATGGTCTTAGCCTGTGTTGGAGCATGGTGCCCAGACTGAGAAGCTTGTGTCTCCTAGGGTTTGTACTGACACACAGGATGGTGCTGTGCAGAGACAGTTAGCTTCCCTAGCTCTGGGTTCAATGCCTAACCCTCTTCCAGCCCTTGAGCAGAGACAGTGAGCAGCACCACAAGCCTTAATCCCATCATGTCCTGCTCCTTGAGACGACAAATACCTACCTGAGAAGACCCTGTAAGAAGGTAGGCAGGTCCTGGGCCTCTGAGTTTTCCTGCATGCCTTGCCTAATTGCTCCAAAATTTCCAGGGGACTTGGAGTTAAGGTGATCTATTCCAATGCCAAGCTTCCCATGAGAACTGCAATGGCCACCAATATTTTGGGTGTTTTACTGATCTGCAAAGTTTACCTTTGGACCTGAACACACCCACAGCATGGCAATAGTGTGACAGGGGGTTTCCAGCCCCAGCTCCCATTCACTGTTGCTGAAATATGATAGCTGAAATCAGAAACGGACCTACTCTGTGCAGCAGCATCATGGGCATGAGATGGACTTCCCATTTTCCCACACAATCTGTTGTGTTGCCATGCTTTGCTCTTCATCTTTTGAGAAGAGGTGTGTACTGTGGGCTCCTCACACCACTGAAGGTATTGGCAAATGTTTGGGGTTTGCTGAAGAGCTACAAAAAACTGCTGGCTGAAGTCAGACATATGCTCATGGTATAATGAAAACCAAAGGTAGAGTGCATCTAGCAGAATATCCTGAGCAGCACCAGAAGACTTGTGTAAGTTCTTGCACAAATATGCATTGGAGGGAAGAAATCCCCAAATAGTTGTGTTTAACACTTTCTTTTGCACTTCTGTGCATGAAGACCCATGGCAGACTTGCAGCCTGGGGTGGCTAGCAATTTTCCTCTTTAACTAAGAAGCCAAAAAGTAGAAAACAGGAAGACCCTCCAGAGGTGAGGACAGGCACTCTGCCATCACAGGCAGCATTCAAATGACACTGGAATCGAAACTGTACTTCTCAGCAAGTGAGGTTGCAGCAGTGAATTTGAAAGAAACTCCCGGAAGAATCGGACATTTTGAGCAAATTTTGCTGTTTCTAGGTCTCCTGTGACTTATCCAAATGGCCCCTGCTCCAAAGGTTCTCCATGGCCAGAGGCTGCAGCGCTGTGAAGCAAGAGTCCTGCCAGTAATTGCAGAGGTCAGGCTAGTGCAAGGCTTTTGGCTTTTGGCTGGTGAAAATGGGACTCTCAAGCCGCAGATGAGAAACAGTGATACTGAAACTTCATCTGAGACAATCGCTACCAGGAAGATGAAACCAGCAGTTAAGGGTGTCGGCGTGAAACGAAGCAGCCACTCACAGAGGCGCGTTGGCTTCAGGCACCTATGAACAAAAGGCTGTTTCATGAAGACGATGCCCTGGGAACAGTGCTGGTGGGGGGAGGAGGGCAGAAATCAAAGAGTGGGCAAAAAACAAGGTGGCTGGATATCAGCGGACAGGGCGACTCCAAAGACTGCCAGTCCTCCCAGCTGAGATGAATGGTTTCTTTCTATTTACGTAGATCCGTATGCAGAAAAACATTATAACTATGATCTAAGCAGAGTCACAGACATCTTGGCGCCTGGGCTGGTTCCCTCCTCCCACTCCAAGAAGCAGGGCTTGACCCGAGTGGTGAAACGCATCCCGCAAGCCCTGTGCGTGTCACCCCGCGCCACGCCGAGCCCAGGGAGCAGCATGGGCCGCCACTCACCCGCCACTTCACACTCGGCCTCCTCTGGAGGGGCTGCCTGGGCTGGAGTGACCACAGCCCTTGGGGGAGGATGTGTGAGCAACACATCTCCCTGCCCTACTGGTACTGCAGACCCCTCCCATATCCCACACCTTCACAACCATGTGTGCATTTCGCTTTGAATCCAACAAAGCCAGCAGAGCCTCTGTTGCCATCCCAAGCTGAGCATGTGCTGAAGTGCTCTGGGAGCAGCCAGCTGAGTCATAAGCCGATCCAGCAATTCCTATTCAAAGGCTGCTGTCTCTGCCCTTGTGGAAAATGCATTTATTGTTTTGGTTTTTTGCTTCTTTGTGCTAAGGTTCAAGCCGTGCTTTACTTGTTATTGCATGTGTTGATTTGTAGGCAGCACACCAGCCCAGCAAGGGCTGCTGCCAGGCTGCAGCAGTGCTGGGACTGAGGAGGTAGCCCTTGTGGAGCACAACACAGCTGTGGCTGGCACGGTGGAGCTGCGCTGGGCACCCCCTCAGCGCCAGATAAAATGGGAAACTCAGGAACTACCAAGCTAGGATGGATCTGAGCACAAAGCTACCAAAGTGAGCCATTTGGCTTGCTTGCCTCAAGACTGAATTTATTGAACTGCTTACCTCAAGATTAAATTTATCAAATTATTTGTAAGTTAAAAAGTTTTCCCCTCTGCAGTCTCAAGGTGTAATATGAGGTGGATAAGATCTGAGGAAGGTCTCATCTCCTCTCTCCCTTCACAAATCTGCCTGCAGGCTGGACTTTGACACAGGTTCCAGGGGGGTGACCCTAGGGTAAGTAATTTCACCTCTCACCTTGGGAGGGGCAATTCCATAAACCTGCTTTTGTATTTTATTCATGCATATGAACACAACAGGAGGTATCTGGCTGTGGACTGGAGCCCTGCCCCTGGGCTTCCAACCTCTCCCTAGTGCACTGTACTGTGCTCAGCTTTCTGGGATAGTCATTCCCTCCCCAGAACCTCTCCAAAAGGTCCGTGTGTGAGGTGGCTTTTGGGTGCTGTCACCTTGCTGGTGTGGTGTACCTACACCCTCCACGGGCCCCCAGCACTGACCCCAGCTGCTTGGCAGTCACCCCTTGTCACCCAGCCTGGGCAATCTGCATCACCTGCTGGCAACCAGGGTTCTAGGAGGAGAATTAAATAAAGATGCACATTGTTATTGGCAGAATAATGACTCATTATCCCCATTTTAGAGGCAGGCTAGCAGGCCCCTGCACTCCATGAGAAGATAGCCATGGATTCAACAACAATAAAACAGAAAGTCTATATTTCCTCCTTGCCGGCCCCTTTTCTCACTTCCTGGAGGGCTGCCCTGTTCAGCACATAGGGAGCAGGCAGATTTTGGCTCAGCAGTGCTGTTTGGAGGAGGGGAGGAGTGCTGGGCCGCCAGCATCATGTGCAGCAGAGTGCAGAGAAGCGTGGGGCTGGCCTGATAAAAAGGGTGAAAAAAACCCCACTGACTGCCCCACAGCCTTTGAATGGCAGCATCCTCCTTTGTAAACAGAATATGCAGATATATTATGTAACTCCTGGTAAATTAACTGGTTTTTCATACTGTTAAAACATGGTAATTAGATGTTTGTTTGTCTAGTGCTTTTGCAACAGGAACATTTTGATTCTCTACTGTTTTTACTATTGTGGCTATACTGTTTGTGCCCTTTCTGTGTTGCTGTCATTCTGCTAACACCAAATGTTAAAAATAACACCACCTCACCTCTAATTAATTCAGTGCAACATCCCAGGAAAGGAGACTTCATGACAGCCTCTGAACATGCAGACCTTCAGTAAATCCCCAAGAAGTGGTAACATTGGCAGTGCCAAGAGGCACAAATCAGGCTGACAGCTCTGGTTTAGCATGCATTGTACAAACACAATGAAACTCATCTGCCCAGCTCACAAGCTGTAGAGATAAATGCAAAAAGGTTGGAACAGAAAAGGGAGCATACGAAGATGAAGTGACTTGGCACAGGTCACAGCACAGGTCATGGGCACAGCTGAGAACTGAACTTTTGAATCTGTCTTTCTAGATACTCTAGAAAAAACTTGATTTGACTGTACTCTTACTTAGGTTGTACTGTGAGCTCTCTCCCACCAGCAGAAAAATCAATTGCCAGCAGGGATGCTTTTTAGTTAAGGGTATCACACAGGATATCCCAGTGATACTGCAAAATCATCACCTAAAGGGATGGTATCCAACAAGTGAGATGGAGATTTTGAACAATAGTACTTTTATAACAACCACTGTTATGAGAAACCCTTTTTGTTCATGTTTCTGCCTAGTTGTTGCAAATAAAGCAGGTCCTTGGATGTAAACCTTATTTGAAAAATCCACAATGGAATAAGGTGTTCAAATGGCTGCTTTTATTGAATATATGCAACAGTAGCACTTTGCTACCAGCTACTCTGGTTGGCATCTGGTCACTTCTGCTGTAGCTGCTGAAGCATGGAGGGTGGTGAGGGGCACAAATGACTCACAAAGCTTTTAAGAGGGTGCTGCGTTTCCCCTGCTTACTATCTGCATTTGTCCATCACACAAGAATGAGGTAGGATAAAAAAAAGATGCTTAGGCAACTTCAAAACTGAATTTATATTAAAAAAATGCCTCAGGTTTTTTTTCAAACCAAACTACATCCTCTTTCTGCCACCTGTTTCAAAATGCCTCTGCATCAGTAACCCCTGTTAGGCACACAAAGCTGATCTCCTTTCCTAGTCCATCACTATTCTTGAGCCAAATTCCTTGGCCTGTTTTAATGTTTACAGTGCACCAGATAAGGGTTCAAGGAATGAAAAAACATTTTCCTCTCAGGAGTTCAGCATGTGTTTGTACAGGTTTGTGGACAACTCTTGGGCATAGTTCAGCTCACCTAAGCTATGTGCAGGGCAGAGGTGTTTAATTTAGGACCACAGATATGCCAAACTCACTGTGCACTTACGTGGGATGAATAACAGTGAGTCCCAAACACCACCCTACCCAAAGGAGGCTGAACAACTGAAATCCTCCATCTGTTTAATAAATGGAAGATCTTCAGCCAACCCCCTGCACCTGGCCTGACTGCCCCAGCCCTGTAGGAGGCGATGAGGATTCAGGGTGCTGCAGAATCTTAAGGGGTGCCCCAGACAGCCAACCAGACTGCTGTCTCAAGTCTGTCCTCCCATCTCCAGCTCTGAGTTCTAGTTCCTATCCTTTTTGAGATCCCAGAACAGCCCTTTGTCAACTGCAGTACTTATTTGTAAAGACAAATGATATTAGGAAAGAGCTTGATATCTTCTAAATTGCATCTCGTGAAATCTGCCCGCAATGGCCACATGGGTGAGAAAGTCCCCTTGGCTCCCTTGGAGCCTTTTGGCTCTCAGTGCAGGGCTCATGGATCACAGCCACTCCATTAGCCCTAGCTTAGGGCCCTCAGCTTCACATGGAGAAGTCCCTGCCCTCTCAGCATTCACAAACCCTTTCTCTGGTTCTTCCCACGTTCACCACAAAGCTGCTGCTTTGGTCACTGCAACAGGCAGTGACTAACTCATGGGCCAAGGCCAAAGCTGGAAGGCTTAGAATTTTTTCTCTTACATGTAAGAAGTATCCAGCATTCTTCTGAAGTCAGTGACAGACTTACCTTGCCTTGGGTGAGACCTCAGATTTGAAATTAATTTTTGAGCCAGTCCCATTAGCATCCAGTGAGTGATGTACTTGGAACAAGCTGACCATCCTCACCTCAAACACATACGCAGACGTGGGAGGAGAGAGAGGTAGAAAAAATAATAACATGAATAAAACAGAATTAAATCAATATGAAAAAATAAGGGTTCTATCTTAATTTCAAACTTTATTAGAAATGACATGACATGAAGAAATAAAACTGTTTCCCTCACAGGAATCTTACAGACAATCTCAAGATGACCATGCTGTTAAATCTGTTCATGTTCTATTAATGCCAAAGAAGCTCAAATGAAAATGGAGCCCCATTTTCCAATATGCTTTCCAAACCCAGGGTTTTTCATGTGCTGCCTCCTTGCACTGTGTTTCCAGGGTGGTGAGCTGTAAAACAAGGTGCCTGTGTTGTTTGGTGGATGCTCCTGCTCCCTTGGTGCCAGGATGGGCATGTGGCTGCACCCACGATGACCTGAGCCAGCAGGAGACAAATCTCTCTGCTAGACTTCTTCATTGCTGCATCTCAGCTAATTTGAGTGAAACTATTGTGTATTCTTGTACTTAATCCCCTAGTTGCTCCAACCTGCAAAAATTCCTGTGAAGCTTCAGGCATGGCTGAGACTTAGCTTTCCAAAGTGACAGGTACTGGCAAGTTTCATTGCTGCTTGGTGGATTTGGGAATGCTAGATGATCGGAAAATTATGGGTGCAGATGCTCTGTATAGGTAGAAGATAGGATTCATGGCATCTAATTTTGGCAATCTGTGAGCCAAGTGACGCATTTTGGTGGCCCATCTCCTCTGGTCACCTGCAGAAGCAGGAGTCCTTAGCAGATGGTTTATCCCCTCTGTTTAAGATGCTCAGGACCATGTAAGTCACCTGTGGATTTGAAGGGCTCATGGCAGGTTACTTGAGGGACATTAGGTGACTCTCAGAACAGCTGCTTAAATTTGGGCCGGACCACACCAGGGGAGAGAGTAACGAAACAGAGTTATGTTGGCCAGACCTGGGAAGCTGGGCTGGTTTTCTGCTGAAGTGAAAACAGAATCTGCTCTATTACTCCCATCCAGGACTGTGAGCAAGGGCACATGCTGTGCTCAGCCTTCACCAAGCAGGTTCAAGGTCTCCATTTTCTGCTCACCTTACAGGAGTGCTAAAGATAAACATCTGCACTTTTCCAGGCTGAGAGTGCTAAAAGCAAATGCCACCCCTGCTCAGCTTTTCAGATGGTTGACAAAGCACTGTAAAGGCCCAAGTTTTATTTGGAAATGAAAGGATCTTTGTACCAAACAGAATACAGCTTGTGCGCTGCTGAGACCGACAGTCACTAAAAGCAAGCACATCTGCTGATGCAACCTAATTGCTGTTTTGATTGCCCAGCCATGACGGGGCATAAAAATATTGTCTGTCTACAAAAAAAGAATGAAACCTCACTTGGCCGTTTTGTGCCCAAATACCTTGGCACCCAGCCCTGCCGAGCTAGATTTGGGCAATCTGAATTCAAAAATTCCCCAGTGGAACTAGCTCCTAACAATACAAAGCTGTGCCTGTCTGACTGGATGGGCTATTTTCATGACTCTGAATAAAAATCATGTCTAGAGCAGTGCACATTTCTGTGGGGGCTGTGCAAGCAGGCGGGCACACTGGCCTGTGCCCGGGAGCTTTCCGAGCTAAGTAGGCAGAGAATGAGCCACTGTTGGAAGCCAATCTCTTGAGGCTTATGGACTTTCTGCTTGCCTTTGGACAAAGAGCCCTACAAAACGCCATTAGGAACATTTCTGAAACAACATGGCAGGGCTGGAGCTAATCTCCAATTAGGAGAGACCACATCTGCTTACTGGAAGAAATTCTTGGCTCTTGTGAAGTTTCCAGCATTCTCACTGAGGGAAACAGGAGAGTGGCCTCCTCAAATTCAGGTATAAATCATAAGGATGTCTCACTTTCACTTGATTTTGATCAAAACCAGATGCTGTACCTAACCCTGTTGTCTAACAGCACAACTTTTTCACAAGTTTTCACCAGCATGGCTGACACTAACTTTCCTCCTCCCTGCCCCAAGAAATGTGGACATTGCCCAGCCCCAGGTTCTGTGCTAGGGGCTGGTCCGTACCGGCTGGCCAGGCTGGGATGGAGTGGGGATCCCTGCCACAGCCAGCACAGCCCTGCAGGATACTGCTCCAGTGCAAGCTTCCTGGGCCAAATCCAGCCTCCCACAGTCCGGCTCTTCTGGATTTACCTGGTTATAGGAAGTGAATACAAGGGAGCTGGGGTTGAAGTAAGCCTCAGAATCATAGAAACATAGAATTGTTTGCACTGCCAAGTCCACTACTACACATGTCCTCAGTGCCACATCTACACATCATTTAAACACCTCCAGGGAGGGTGACTCCACCACCTCCCTGGGCAGCCTGTTCCAGTGCTTCACAACCCTTTCAGTCAAGAAATTCTTTCTGATAGCCAAACTAAAGCTCCCCTGGTGCATCTTGAGGCTGTTTCCTCTTGTCCTATTGCTTGTTCCTTGAGAAAAGAGACTGACTCCTACCTCACTACAACCTCCTCTCACAGAGGTCTCCCCTCAGCCTTCTTTTCTCCAGGTTAAACAGTCCCAGTTCCCTCAGCCACTTCTCATCAGAGCTGCGCTCTATAAACGTCAACAGCTTCATTGCTCTTGCAGAGAAAAAAATTGATCTTTCCCTCCCATTAAAAGGGCTATTGATTGATCTGTCCATTTAATAGGCTTCACCTGCTAAACCCCAGCTTGCAGCCTGTCTCTGTCCCTTCAGCCAGCTCCTCATACCACTGCTTTTGTGTTTTTCTTCCCCCATGGTGAAGCCTTTCAAGTTTTTCTTTAAAGAGCGAACCAAGTGATTTCAGTCAGCTGCCAGCCCAGCCCTGCACCAGTGAGGGGTTCCTGGCTGCTCCCTGGCTGTGCTTGGCACTGCAGCATTTGAAATCCCCAAGATCCTCTTCCCTCAATACAAAAATGTCAGACTGGCTTATGAATTTTTAATGTGAGGGGGTTTTGTTTGTTTTTTTGTTTTTTGAGGTGTTTTTGGTTTGGTTTCTTTTATTTTCTTTTTCTTTCCTTAAATCCTTTTGGGATCCAGTGTGTTTCACACACTTGTTTAGAGAGAAGCTGATGTGCAGCAGGGTCAAGCTCTTGCAGGGCTTTGACTGCAGCATCCATCACTCTGGGGCATTGCAGTCACCTGATCACAGGTGAGGAAAGAAAGGAAAATATGCTCTGCCCCTTTTCACTGTGTGCTGGGAAGACACTAACTGCAAATCTGGCTATGTCACTGCTGCATGCAAACCATCAAGGAAAAATCTGGGAGTCTAAAATCAGTTCTGAATTGCATGTTTTCTCTGAATTATGAGAACGTGTAATACAGTAGTCAAAAGAGCAGGCATGGCTTTCTCCACGTCTCCATGTTGCCATAATCACCCTCATTTTGCCTCCACTTTGGGTTATCCTTGGCAATGCACCAGTAGTTCCCACGTAGAGACAGACCAGAGGATACAGCACCTTAACTTTGGCCACTGTAGAGCTGATAAAAAGAAAAGAATGCTGCATCTTGCTGAACAGCCTTTCCTTTTGGCCACGGGGAACAAGGGAGATTGTCAGGATTAACATCTTGTGATGTCCCACAGTCGAGAGCCCTTTGGGAGGATGTGTGGGGAGTGAGACTGTTTGTGGATATCTCTCAGGGAGAAAGAATGAAGCTGCTGAAAAGAGGTCATGTCTACTCCCAGCAGCATTTTCAGGCAGTGCAGCAACACCTTGTTCTTGATAGAGTCAAAGGTAAACAGTAATTTGAACTGATGGATCTACATTTTATTCCATGTTCAGCTCCACAGATGAGACCAAAAAAAAGTTTACTCCAAAATAAATAAACATTTGCAATGGTGAAATTCCAAAAGTCATTTGAGAAAACTTTCAGACAGTATTTTGTGTGTCAACGATTTACTAATATTCCCAAGACTGTCAGAGAGAAGGCTCAGGAAGGATGGCTTTCTTAGCATGGCAGCCCTGGGATCAGTCACCTTTCCCTGGGTCTTTCCATGCAGCAGAGGGAAGCTCTGCTTCCAAGAGGAACTTGGTATACCCATGATCCTTGTGCCTGGGATTCAGCAGGGCAGCCTGCCAGGGGTGCTGTGCATGAGCTGACAGGAAACAGGGAGGGTTTGGAAACCCACCTGGCAAGTGAGACTGTACTGGAAAACTGCCTGGTTTCTGTCAAAGTATTGTCAAAATCATCCCATTCTCAAAGTATGTTTTCTTTGTGTCAGGTCAGCATTTTCAGGGTAAAAAAACCCAAACCAACCCACCCCCCCCAAGGAAAACAACAAAAAAGTTGGAAAGTTTTCAACCAGCAATCAGCCCAATGGCTGCATGTTGTTGGTGTTCACAAGTCTCCAAAAGGAGGTTTCTAAGCCAACTCTGTCTTTTACACAGGGCCACAAGTGAGACTGAGGAGGGTGAAGGAGAGCAAAGGCCCTGGGCTCCTCTGAGACCTGCATCTCCACAAGGTGATCCCAAAAAGAAAATGCTGTAGCTGGGTGTGACCAGGATTACAAATACTCAGCAATGACTTCTTCAGCAAAAAACACTTCATTGACTCCTTCAAAGCAAAATCAGCCCGTCTTGCTCAAAAGCAGTGCTGACCATTTCTAGGTCAAGAACCTGATGTTCTCCACCAGCTCTCATCTACTACAGATGATACAGATGCAAGATATTTTACTTTTTTCCAGTATCTACACTACCTTGTCCACAGTTCACAGGAGAAGATGAGTACTGTGTCACCTTGTGAGTCTGTTCCACCATCAAATCAGTCCTATCCACAAAAAAAGCAATTACCTTCCTCATTATAAGTACCTGGTTTTGCTGTGAGAGCAAGACCATCCAGACTTATCAGTCTATCTAAATCCAGAAGAAACCTCTGTCAGAATTCTGGATAGTGAAAAGAACAAAGCCATAGAGTGAATGGAAAATAGGTTGTTTCTGGGAGGGATGTGCCTCTCCTCTGAAATGCTGAGGTAGTGGTTGATGCACAAGTGGTTGATGCATAGTTTGCTACACTCCACTCCGCACTCAAAAATGAGATCCTAACATTCAGATGTTGGCAGTCACTGAGGCATAGCTGCTTTGATGAACAGAAAATTCACGTCTGCCTTCCCAGATCAGTCATCTCCAGGCAGGTGGACATTGCCCTAAATGACCATGTCCACTGTCACTGCACTAAAGAATTCATTTAAGTTGTGAAGTGACATGAACTGAGCTGATGGTACACCTGGGGAAACAACACACTAAATCCAGTGTAATTTCATGCTGAAGTAGACATTTTCATCTCTGAAGACAATCTCCCTTCAGTGATCAGCACAGCCTCTTCTCCCTAACGGTCTTAAGTCATGGTCTACTGCTAAATGGCAGGCATGTTCAATATTATTCTTGTGCATAGGTAGCACACTACTTTTATTTTGTGTATTGCAGGTTGCTGATTTGTCCACCAAGAGAACATCTCTTGTTGTTAATCAGGATTTTTGGGTGGCATTTATCTCATCCCTCTTAAAAGTCTGTGGTAACACTCTATGTCTGAGCTGATTTCTCTGGGAATCTTTTGAGAGTCATCGGAAGAAACAGGCACCTTCAGAATGCAATGTACCTGTTTTACTTTAAAATTCTTATTTAGGATGACACAAATTGAACCATCCAAAGTGATCTCTATGTCTCCAGGTGAATTCCACCCCTTGTATCGCAAGGATTTAAGATCCTGAGAGGATGAACTCTAAAGGACTAAAATTAAACTATTTGTGCAGTATGTATTGTCTCTGTGGTTTCCCATCACCTTGTTTCAAGGTGCCAGTGGGACTGAGGACACATGACTCTGCTGCTGATGTCCATCTTGGGTCCCTGTTATTGCACCAGTGACAGCAGCCTCTGATGGGAGGCAGCTGACAGGCAAAGAAGCTGATAACAAGAGTGACCTTGTATCACCGTACCAGAAAAGCACTCACATCTCCAGCCCAGCTCCTGCTCCTTGTCTCATGATGAAGGGCTTTCCAGACATTATACTACAGCCCCTCTTATGCCCTTCTTAAATCCCCTTTGGTCACTGTGGCCAAACAGAGGTAAATGTGAATGCAGTCACGCCTTAGGCTGGTCTCTGGCTAATCCCTAAGTCCTGCTACCGGAGTCCCAAGAAGTGGGGAGGAAGTCAAAACTGGTTCATCTCACATTGCCAGGGGATTCACTCATTTGCAATACAAGCCCTTCATCTCTCCTCTCCCCATGATAAGACCATCTTTATAGAAAGAGGGGACTCCTTATGTAACTAGAAGGTTCCCTAGAGTTTATCAGTTCCACTTGCCCCCATTTCTGATGCTGTTCTCTCTCTCACCGAAGCCAAATGATATGGATTCCCTTAGGGATTCGGCACTTAATGAGGTCTCATTCTTTCCTCTTGCTCACACAGCAGAACCATCTCGCTCTATCCCACACCTAAGTCTCTCAATATAACCAGTAGGTAATGACTGGAAGAATGGAAATTTTATAGCCAGGGAGGTATGAAGGTAAGTCCTCATCCTAGATCTGAGTTCCCACTGACTGAGAAACTCCTCTGCCCACTAGAGTGGTGGTAGATGGGGAGCAAACAGCAAGAGAAGGTACTGATCTGTGTGGGACTTCCCCACTATCTGGGAAGAGCCCCTCTCGCAGGCCAGGTCCCTTTACTAGTAATCCTCTCTGTTACCAGCAAGGTGGGTCTGCTGTGTAATGTGAAATGAATTCAAAAATCCAAACTGGTATTGATGCAAATGAAAAGCGGGGAATTTTTTTCTTAACAGCTGTCACCTATTTGAGTTCTTGCAAAAGTCTTACTCAGTGTCAGAGCTGAGTCACTCCTACAGTGCATGGCCAAACATCTTGTGGAGATATGTTTGGGGAGGGGAGTGGGAGTAAAGGGGAGGGAGGGGGCTAATCATACTTCATAATTTCTCATCTTCCGAAATAATCTGTTTTCTAAATGCACTGCTAAACCCTTGTGCTAGCAATCCACCATCTGCTCCTGCTTTCAAAACACCCACTATGTAGTCTGCTGTCTTGTTATACTGCCAAAACTTTATATATTGGGGGTAGAATAGTCTCTACTTTCAGATGCTTTTCTTGTGTGACAGGGGAAAAAAGCCTTTGGAATTAGCACCAAATATAAGTTAATGCATGGCCATGCAGCTTGCTCTTGTCCTGCAATCTGTGATGTAATCTCAGCAGCAAACAAGCAACTAAATTTTATCCATCTAATTCCAGGCAGGGGCTCTGGTATCACCCTCCAGCATAGACTGAAGCTGGAATGTTTTGGGTAATCTCCGGAATGCCTCAATAGAATTATAAATCCATAAATCAAAGCAGTCATTATGTATTTGAATAATATGTGGATCAAAGTCTCAGATTGAGGGCCCCTTTGTTCCCATGCTCTTTTTATATCTTACTCAGTGAGCATCTATTCAATGAGAAACAATTACAGTGAATTTAGAGCAAAAACATACAGTGCTAATGGAGCTCTGAAGACCTCCTCTGGCAAAGCATTTAAGCAGATGCTTAATTTTAAGCACATGAGTGGTAAGAGTGGCATCGCACAAAAAAGAGTGGTATTTAGTTCTGCAATATGGTGAATTGGTATCTAAATTTAAATTATTGATCTCTCCAAATTGAGCCTTTTTCGAAGTAGTTCATCTTTACTCTCCCACCCAAACACTTTGCTAGCAGCATTTCATACCACAGGTCTGTGCAAATACTGCATTTAATCCTGCTCATCCTACTCTGAGGCGAGTCTGTCCTCAGTAGGAGCAATTAAAGAAAGAGGAGCAAGACAAGGGCCATGTCTCATTAAACAGTGCAATTATCCTGGGATATATGAGTGCTGGTTTTTTGCCAAAGGGGAGCTGAGACAAAGCACCCAAGTGAGTTATGATGTGCGTTGGCTCAGTCTGTTCCATGGCAGACATGGGACTAGACCGTTGGATCACAAAATGCCGCCACCAGAAACATCAGCCAAACACCTCCTGCCTCCAGTCCAGGATAATCCCAGCCAGTCCAGGACTCCTTTCTCATCTGAAAGAACAGTCTTGTGATGAAAGGCAACTTTTGCAACACTGTGCTGGTAAGCCTCTGAAAAGCAGTACAAACAAATACAGGCATGACTGTACCTCCAATAAAGGGAAACATAGCACTGATGGATCTGGAAAGGTTCTTCACATGGCTGTGCTAATGCTTGCAAGGCAGAAGCAAAGCCAGCAGGCCAAAGGCTTTGGTGCACTTTGTTTATACACTGGGAAGTAGGAAAACCCTCTGGCTTTAAACCACCTGTGGCAAAAAAACCAAATCTGATGTCTTTGCTCTGCTCTGCTCCGGAGAGGCTCCACTGGATGCACTCTGATATTGGGATGAAGCAAGGTCTTGAGGCTGCTTGCACGAGTGTTTGGGAAAGGTGCAGATCATCCTCCAGCATAGCTCCTGCCCCAGTGCCTGAGCTGCTGAGAAGAGACGTTCCTGAAGAGACTTCCAGCTGTTCAGGGGCCAATTCCCTGCTTCAGCCCAGCTCATGTGGGTGGTCAGGCTCAGTCCCTCACTAGAAAACTTCCCCTGCTGTGACTTGCCCTTTCACATTGGCAAAAGTAGGAATTGTGAAACGTGTCAAGGCAATTGGGAGCACAATGGTGGTCTGCTCACAAGGTGAAAAGGAAACATTATTTTAAAAGCTAGATGCTACAAAAGACTGAAAAAGATGAGAAGATTGCATAAAGAGCAGTGGGAGGAGCTCACATTGCTGAGATAGACCCAGATTTTTACCCCACAACCTGCTGTGTGGACTGGAGAGGGCTGTCTGGAGTAGAAACCTTTCCAAAAGGAGCAAAGGAGTAATGGATAATCTTTTTCTCCAGAGAGCAGAAGAGTTTCTCTCAGCACACATCAACTCACCTACTTAACTTTAAGCATATTCTTAACCCTTAAGGTCTTTCTGAGCTGCCAGATCCCAGACCTTCTTGCTCTATTAAAAAAAAAAATGCTTATGTATCAGCTACAAAATCTCTTACCACACTTCTCACAGAAAGACCAGACCAAATATGAGCCTCCAACTGGGCAGCAAAGATTAAATTCTTTCTAGACTTGTAGTTAATGAACATACTAGAGACTGCCATGTTTTTTCTTAGAATCTCCCTGTGGGGATGCTGCTATACAACTTCCCTGGTGGACATGATTAAAATCTGATGAAAATAATGGCAAAGACTTATTCAGGTCAGCTACTGTAATTTGAGAAAAAGTTGTTTATGTCCAAGCTCTTTTTCCCTTGTATGTGTTTCCCCCTCTTTAAATGCTCTTCAGTTTGGCCCCAACTGAATCACAGATCAAAGCATTTCAGCTTTTGAGACCAAATTGCAACTTATAATGTCTGTGGTTTTAGCTAATCTGTCTCTGTGTCATCTCATTTTAAATCAACAGAAAGCAGCACGAAATAACTCATTTTGGTATGCCCTGCTGAATGAGGGATTTTAACCCAGGCATCCTGTTACCAGTTCTCTTCACAGGTAAACGGGGTTTTCTACCTTTATCTGAGGGTACTTTGTTCCTATTGTAAACATCAATTTTGTAAACAACTTGTGTTCCACTGAGGTGAAACAACTACCTCTCGAAATTTAAGCTCAGGTTCTGGTTTGCCTCCCTTCTTGTAACTTTAACTGTATCAAAGGGTAGCTTAATGCTGTAAATAGCCTTTCATTTTTAATTAAGACAGTCCTAATTTCAAACCCACTTGAATGGTCTGGGTTTAAAAGTTCAATTCATGCCACAGCCTTATTTGTTCTTCACAGCAAAGACCATGGCAAACAGGCCAGTCCTAGTGGAAACACTGCTCCCCAGCTCCCAAAATCTCTGCTGTGTGATTCCTTGGTTTGTGCTGATGCTGCTCCCCTGACAACAAAGGGGATCCACCAAAGTAGCATGAGGATGAGTCAGCCCCAGGGTGCATCACACATCAGCATGTCACTGGCACAGCTGAGCACATCTCCACCAGCTCCATGGGCTCTCTGCTGGACTGTCACCATCCCCATGACCCTGCACATTTTGTTGTGCACCACTGTGAAGAGAAAATTCAGTCTAATGTACCCATTTCCTATTCTGATTTCACTCTTCCATCTGACATTCTTCTCCTTTTTCTTGCAGCCTGGCAGACCCTTTCATGCTCTGCTGTATCCCCCAGCTTGAGCCCATGGCACAGGTGGGTGCATGCTGGATGGTGGCAGGAGCAGCCACGAGTAGCTCCTATGTCATCATACCCTGGGAAAGTCAGAGACAGAGACATGGGCTTCTGGTGTTGAGGCTACAAATTAGCTCAGTTGGAGCAGATCTCCTTGAGGAATGAGTAGCTCATGAAAGTCCCACTAATGCCAACCTGGCTTTTGTTTGGGATTGCCTAACTCTGATGAATAATGCAAGAGTCCAGCCTACACTTCTTTTTATTTAACCACATCACTCTTCTAAACAAAACCAACCAAAACCCAAGCAGGCAAATACCCCCCCAGAACAAGCTGATGTCTGACCTAAAGTGTGGCTCTACTGAGTAAGGTTCACTGGAGAAAAAAGAGCTTTATGTTTGTGGCAGAGATGCTGTGTGTGGAGGGAAGAACTACCTTTTGCAGTCAGAGCAAAAGTCCACACAGCTCAGTCCACGCTCAGTCTGGTCCATAATAGGAGTTCAAGCAAAGAGATAAAAGCAAAGAGATAAAGCAGAGCCAAGATCTCGGTCTGGAGGTTGTATCCAGAACATTACTTTCAGCAGCCCTTGGTAGCTGAAAGTCCTTTAGGAACTGGTATGAACTATTGACCTCCAATATTCATGCGACCAACTCCCACAGTTTAATTATGTGTTGGATGAAAAACAACACCTAGTCATTTGTTTTAAAATTCAGACTTGGTACTAGCATATCACAGATCAAATAAGAGTAAAAGCTAAAAGAACAAATGAAATTTTCAGAACTGTTATTTGCACACTCATTCTCAAAATATGACCCAATTTATTTCCACATCAGTTGAGTAAGCTAATACTGAGGTTGTGTGACAAAAATGGCTCTTGTACATTTGAATGTCCAGAGCCCAAAGCCTGTGCTGGGCCTCAAAACCCCAGGTGCTGCAGTCCTGTCCTTTGGGAGGTTTGGGTGCAGGGGATGAGGATTTCCAAGGATGAGGGCAAAGCAGGATTCTCACCAGACACCAGTGGGAGGTGAGGCAGATGCTGTGGAGCAGCTCGTATTTAGCCCCCATGATCTCCCTTGTTTTAGCTGGAATCAATTGCCTCCCCCACCAGTGTAAAGCAACCATCTTCTCCCAGCCAAGGGCGCCGAACCCATCCTGAAAGGACATGGGCCACTCTTGCTGCTACAGTAATTTACAGCCCCCATCTTCCTCTGACAATGTGTCCTAAACCTCTCATGATGCTGGTGGAAACTGTGAGTATAGAAGAGGAACATGACTGATAGCCTGAATGGGCTTCCCATGGAGAAGGCACAAGCCTGCAGACAGGGCAGTGCTGCCTCCAGCTCTGCTGCTGGCTCATCCCCCAAAAAGAAACACCCACCTGGCTCTGCCCAGCTGCTCCTGGTGGCACACAGCCTGCCTTCCAGGCTGTGCAAGACCTCAGGCCAGGCAGGACACCCACCCTCCTTGGAGTCAATGAGAGTTTGTGTCACTGCACACGGAGGAGCTGAAGGGAGACGTGAATTGGACCATGTCAGCAGTACAGTGCTTTAAAACTTGGGGTGTATCTTGGGAAGGTATCCAGTTCATCCAGTTTGGCAGGGGTAAGGGGGAGCCTGCAGGAGGAAGTGCTGTCAGGAAAGGATAGCTTACCTCTGAGCCTCTTTCACTGAAAAACAGCAAATTACACTCTGCCTGTCAGGCAGAAACTGAAATAAACTCTGCAAGATGGAGGGATTCCTGGCCTTGCTGAGCTCTGCAGGAGCACGTACCCCGGTCATCTTTCTAGATCTGTTGCCATAGGTTTACAGCCAGAATATAGAATTGCCTGAAAGGCAGCATTCCAAGAAAATAGAGTTAAAACATCTCAAATGGACAGGCCTAGCCCTACCCTGCAGAAGGCATTGGCAAAAACACATCTTGATTTCTTCTTCGTGGTTTTCATGTTACAATGTCCTGTTTTGCCCTCAAGTACCACATTGGTATCCCCTGTAAGGGATGGGTAGCAGGGCCCAGTGCCCAGGAGAGGCACACATGGATACAGTGAGTCAGAGGGCCCTCCCAGTGTGCCCAGAAGCCCACCACTGGGAGAAGCTAATGTTAGCTGGATTCAAGCAGTGGGCTGGGTAGCAGGAGGGGGTAACACCCAAGAGGGACAGAATGGGGAGTGTATGACCAAGTAATGGCTAAGGCTGGGCAGGGGACACTTGTGGGACCCCAGAGACTGAGAAGTGAGGAGAAGACACCAGGAGAAGGATAGAAGAATGAAGAGGTGAGACAGCAGCAGAGGCTGTGTGGCGTCAGCCTCTGATGAGGATGTGATATTTTCAAATGGTTATTGAGATATGTTTGGAAGTGAAAAGTTGGATTTTCCATTTCAAATGTAGTTTGAAATATTTTGTTTGACTTTCGAGGTCTTCTTCTTCATGGCTTCACCAAGGGCAGGTCCTGCCTGACCAACCTAGTGACCTTCTATGATAGAATGATTACAGTAGTGGACAAGAGAAGGGCTTCAGGCGTCATCTACCTGGACTTCTGCAAAGCCTTTGACACAGTGCCCCACAACATCCTCTCTGAATTGGGGAGAGAAGGATTTGATTGGTGGGCTGTTCAGTGGAGAAACTGGATGGTCGCATCCATAGGATAGTGGTCAACAGCTCAGAGTCTCAACAGACTCAGTGATGAGCGGTGTCTCTCAGGGGAGTTTGGACCTCCTTTTCCAAGTTGACTTGCCAAGGTATGTACTGAAGTAATTGTTATTCCTTGGTTGAGTTCTGTCCATGGAATATCTTCCGTATTATTTAGTACAGTCCTATAAAAGCTCCCCAGCATTTGGAGAGAAGCTGTATCTATGCTGCTATGCTTCAGCTCATAAATAGAATCATGATCGACATTAAAGAAGTAACTTTGCAGGGTGCCTTGACTCAAGTTTTTCCATTGAGATAGTCTGAATGAGTTGTACAGGTGTACATATATTTGAGATTTTGATCTTTTGTACTGGTTTGAGACAAAATAATTTTGTAATATTTTAGTCATTTCTGCAAGAAAAGAAATACTGTTCTTTCCAAGTCTACCTTAACTTGGGTACAATGTCCTGCAGTGAAGGCTGTTTGTGCCTTTTAGTAATTGCAGTTGTTCTGCTAATTGCAGATGGAGCACTTATCAATACAACAGCTTTGTGATTTTTAATTCTGCTAAGCTTATTGACATAATGGTATCTCTAAGTTCTTTAGGCTGCTTAGCCATTGTAAAAAATCAATTCCTCTGAAAAACGTCCATCTTCTTTATTTCAACCAACTTCCTTTGCTCCTGGAGCTGCAAGAATGGTCCATTAGCTAACCAGCCCAGCAGAGCCCAGCAGGGAGTGCTGATACCTCTGGAAGTACATAACCCACTTTGGAGTGATGCCTGGCCCGCCGGGACACAGGAATCCTTGGCTTTGACAATACACAGGAGAGAGCATTTGGGAACGTGTGCTCTGCACCACCCATTACTGACCTGTGGCTCATCCCATCCTGCTCTGAAAGAGCCTCTGACCTTTCCCTCTTTACTTTCTTCTTGCCATATCCTTACAGAGAGTGCTTTAAA
Source organism: Drymodes brunneopygia (assembly GCA_013400955.1). NCBI lineage: Eukaryota > Metazoa > Chordata > Aves > Passeriformes > Petroicidae > Drymodes > Drymodes brunneopygia. The sequence continues at coordinate 855,307 of VZTZ01014960.1, read as the reverse complement.
GGTGTACAATAACTGCAGCCTAAGTTGTAGTTTCTAAATTTCCCTTCCTTGCAGCCATGTGTGTCACTATACCCTGATGAGTGATTTAATTTCAGTAGCACCTTGAGCTTTTCCTTGGAGGCTGCAGGTAATCCTGATGCCTCAGGGAGCCTGGGCAGGTCATGCTGTTCCTGCCAACAATTCTGCTACATTTTATCATTTTATTGATGCAGCCTCTGGAGCTAATGGCTTTATGAAAGGAGTATTTTTTTTCTGTGCTGGGATGCAGTGAGCAGGAGGGATCTGTTTAATCTTAGTGTTTAAATCCAAGGGAGTGCTTTCCCTTTTAGGATGGGACCGATTAGGATTGCCTATTTTTGCTGTCATAAATCCAAGCAGAAGGCTTGAATGTGGCAGTCCCCTGACATCCCCTCCTTGTGCTCATCACCCTGCAGAGTGGTTGTGAGCTGTCTCTGTCCCTGCCTCAATTTCCCTGTCTGTGAGTGGGGATTATTGTCCTGAAGAACCATTTGGTGCAAATGTAATGTAAGCCCTGCAGTGTGCTAAGAACCCTGCCTCTTCCCATGCTTCCAACTTCATTAGAAAGCTCTGAAAACTGCATTTATAATCTGTATTTCAACAATATGATGAGCTTCTCCAAAGCAAAGAACCCCTTATCCCATGTGTTCCTCCAGCATGGTCTGCCTCCCAAAAAAGTCTAGGAATCTCTTCAGTTTGGGCTGCAATACATCACTTCGAGCCATTTGCAGATCTTTCCCTCTGCTTCTGTTCCTCCCTGCAGATACCAAGGAGTCTGTACACCTCAGAAAGCCATTGAAGGGGATATGAAGTGTTCTGTCCCGTGTCACATGGACCCTGCCACCGGTCCCTGTGTGGATTGCTGCTCCAAACCAGGCATTGAGGGAAGGCCACAATGCTAGGATGTGGAGGATGCCTGTCCTGGTTGAGCAAGGATCGCTGCGTGTGGTGCCCTGCCGGATGACATGCTCCCTCCTTGTCTCTGGCACTCATGCTGAGACACCAGAGAGGTCACACATCCAGCCTATGCCTGGCATGTCACAGGGCGGAGGGAAGCCACAGAAGCAGCAAGGGAGCACAATGCAGGAAGCAGTCAGGTCTATTGCTTGGATTTTCACCAGAGGGTCGGTCACTATCTAGACATTTGACAGGCCCAGCAGCAGGTCAGAGACCAAGTTATTGTAGTAGGATGGGGAGGTTGTGCCTCCTTCCCAGGCTGGAATACAGGCAGAGCTGCTGACCTGTGAGAACAAACACAGGACAGATCTCAGATGCAAGATATGAGACCAAGAAGCAAGAGATTTAAGGTCTGATACCTCCTAACTCACCAAGGGTAGTTGGAACCAGCTTCTGTGCCCAGACAGGATGCAGGATTTTTAATGCTGAGCAACCTTTCAGGTTGCTGGTGATGCTTGAGTCATTACCACTTGGGCGAGACTTGGGCAAATACATCTGCCAATTTGAGAAGCTCAGCTAGTCCTGGTAGAGCTGGGAGGTCCAGTCTGGTACAGCAATTTGTCCAGCTGGGTTTGATGAGAAATATTGCAGCCTTTGTTTCAGTCTTGACACTGCTGGTGTTCCTCAGTGAATGGAAGTCCCAATCCAAAGGTCAGAGAAATCAGTAAGAGAATTTCCATTGGTTCTGAAGAACGTCAGACCTAAAAGGATTGTTTCATGGTCCATTTTCTGTCCTCTTCCCCTCCCTCTCCCCAGCATACCTTGTCCCTCTGTAATTATGATAGCATGGTTTTGGCAGCTGTTGACTGACCATATTCCCAGTTCTGGGAAGAAGCAACTTACATCTAACCTTTCTTTGGATCTTCTCAGCCTCCTTCTTGTTCTACTTCCTGCCTCTTCTCCTCCTGCCCCCAGTGCTTTTTATATCTCGTGTAAGCAGGTTGGCTCTAAACACACCCAAAATGTAGCAGCAGGAAGAATTTGCCCTTACCTTTGCACAACAAGGCTGCAGGAGAGTGAAGAGAGCAGGAACCAAAACTGAAAAGCAGTCTGGGTATGTGGGAAGAGTTTTGTGCTTTTTTTACTTGTTTGTATTGTAGCTTTGCAGATCCTCTCCTTGAAGCTTGTCACAGGAGGTACAGCTTGCTCTTGGCAGCAGGGTAGGAGACTGTGGGGATGAATTCCCACTGAGTGCCCAAGAAGTGCTCAGACTCAGTCCCCGTGCCCACAAATAGACATGCAGACCGTTTTATGCACAATGAAAGAAGCTGCACCGAGAGCTACAATGCCTAACCTAGTTTTTTATTCATCCTATTTTGATCAAGGCCTGTAAAAGGTTTCTGGCTCTTTTAAAACTAAGGAAAATGTGGATGGATGCCCAGACGCTATCCTGCTGACAGTGCACTTCTCTGACACATGTACCATGCGCTGCTGAAACACTGATAGTGGTTTTTCACAGAGGTCTGCAATCTATTAGACAGCACTTACTGGTACATTACGATGTATCTGCTGATCCAAGGCTGAGCAGACCATAAAAAAATCATGAAATATTTGGCTACATGGCAACGATCCTTTTAACCATCAATGTGCATGTATTGCCCTGTGCATGGATATAAATAACGCACCTACACACACACAAAACCAGTGGCAGCGATCCTGATAATTGATTGTGCATCTTTGATCACCTTTGCTGCGCTCAGCCACACTATTTCATCTCCTAAAGGGGCTTCTCTCACTCCTAAGCCTCCCAGGAGTCTGTCAGCAAGAGACAGTCATTGCAGTAAGATCAACCTGACACAAAACTGCTTCACTCCTTACCCCACATTAGCAAATTCCTCTCCCACCCACCCCATACAATTAAGCATAGAAAAGCAGACTAGACAGTATTGAATCCTGGACCAAACATGAGGTTGAGGTCCAATTTTTGTTTGATCATGCAGAACAGAAAAAGGGAATTTTATATTACACAAATAGGTAAATTCTCAGCCTTCTTCAAGGACCACTGACATCATCTTTGACTGTCAAATTGAGACATAGCAGACCTTAAAGTCATGATGTTTTTAGCTCCAGCAAATGTAATTCACATGATTACTAGAGATGTTGAAAATTCATTAATTGGATGTTTTCCTCAGTTTTAGTCCTGGGCAGTTGAACTTAGGGAAAGAAAGATTTAACTTAACAAAAAAGGACCTGTAAGGAATATTTTATTTAAATATTACCTTCTCCACCTGCACTAGGGATTTTCTTTTTGAAGGAAGATACACAAAATGCATGTTAACAGTTGAGTGACATAAAGTGGTTTGGGCCATTTTAGGTTTCCTTCCACTATTAGTTTATCATAGAATTGTTAATGTTGGAAAATACTACTAAGTTCATCAAGTCCAACCTTTAATCCAGCACCACCATGTTCATCACTAAACCATGTGCCCAAATTTCACTTCCACACACCTTTTCAGTACTTTCAGCCATGGCAATTCCACCACTTATCTGAGCAGCCTATTTCAATGTCTGACCATCCTTCCAGTGAAGAAGTTTTTCCTAATATCTAATCTAGGCCTCCCCTGGCAAAATTTGAGGCCATTTCCTCTTGTCCTGTCACTTCTTACTTGGGAGAAGAGACTGACTCACATATCCTTTCAGGCAGTTTTAGAGAGTGATAAGGTCCCCCCTGAGCCTCCTTTTCTCCAGACTAAACACCCCCAGCTCCCTCAGCTGCTCCCCATAGGAGTGGTCTTGGTTATTGCATTAACCAAGAGTCTACACAGATTTATAGACTTTGGATCCAAGCATTGCTCTGTCATGTACGACACATGGCATCAAGCACTTGTGCAGTAAAATCTTTATGCTGTGCCTTGTGCTGCAGGTGGAGTGGATTTCAAGTGATGTCTGAGCACAGGTTTGAAAGGCTCCTCAGAGCTGTGTCCACAGAATCACCCACTCTTAACCCCCATAATTTAGAAGGCAGTTCAACTAAACACCAAAGAGACTCCTGGACAAAGATCCATTAAGCTTGGCAGACCCTTCTGGCTTTTTTTTCTCTATAAGTGTGCTTGCAAGGACTGAGATGATGTCAATGTGATAATGGCCTTTCCTATTTCTACCAGCACTCAGACGGGACTGCTGAAGTGATGTTAATATTGTGTCTGCTTCATTAGTTCACCTACTGGCAGTTGCCTTGCTGAGATCACTGCTTTTTCCTGGTCTGTATTAATAGCTCTGTGTGCAACTTTCAGCATACAGATTATCAGAGTCCAAACCATCGCATTTTGTAGTTTGTCACGACCTCCTTTTGCTAATCATGAAAAACCAGTCTCAAGCAACAGGGCAGGAGGGAAATTTTGTCTCTTTCTCTTCCATAAATACGTGTATGTGTTTCAAGTACTTAGAACACACACAATAGCTTAGAAAATAACTAGTGCAAATGTTGTCATTTCCAACATGAGGCTGCTGGCATATGAGATCTACAGAAATTGTTTAAAGTCAAAATGGGTTCAACTTCTCATTAGGTCAAGAGGTAACAGAGGACAGGAGAATTGCTGTTTACAGATGGATTCCTGGATTTAGGGCTGTGGACCCAGTTCTCTTCATCCTTCCTCCACATTGACATCAGTGGGTGCTTGGCAGACAGAGCTCAATCTGCTGGTTATTCTTGTGTATCTGCTGTTTTAAAGCATTAAAGCTTTTTGTTCAGGAGACAAGTGATCTTGCATTAATATTAACCATTGCCCTTTAAGAGAATGTCTGATTTTTAAAGTTGAAGCTTGCAATCAAAGTGAGGAGCTCTAAAATCTTGGATGCCAGCAAGTAAATGAAGAAAGATGTACATTTCCTATTAAAAAGAACGGAATGATATAACTCTTGGCTGAGGGCCATGGCACTGCTGTCAGCATTATTTCTGTGTGCTAGGGCTAGGATTGAATGCACAGGGCATGTCTGTGCTCTGAAATGAGCTAGAGAGAGAAGGCTTCAGCAGTGTATTGGCTCAGCACGCCCAGCCCAGCCCTGGATGGGGGTCCAGATGGTCTGAATGATGACTGGCTGTGCTAATGGATGGCTCCTGGGCCAGTATGGCATTACCATGGCACCTTTCCCTCTGCCCATGTCACCCTGGGCATGACTCGGAGGCATCTGGAGCACTGGGAAGTCTCTGCATGAAGGCCCATCACAAGATGAAGGAATCTACTCTAGGGTTCCTTTTCCATTTTGTTTTGCTGAAGGATTATTTCTTGTATCTTGTTGCTTTTAAGAGAGGGCTTTGGTTTAACCACAGAAATGGATATTTCCCCAAATGCTTGCCTTTTGTTGAATAATTTCCCTTTTTCATGCCTCCATTATAAGATGCTTGGATCCATTTTTGTGTGCTCAGCAAATAATTCCCACCAGCTGAAAAGGAAGGAAGTTTCAAATGTCAACTCCTGTTTGACTGATTTGGCTGACTGTTGGACTATGTGAAATTGTTCTGTCAATGTGAGGCAGGTTCTTGGACAAGAAGAATGGATAGGAATTGAGGAAAATGCAGTTGTTCAAAAGGTTTTGCATGTAATGTTCAAGACTAGATTAAAACAATAGCATATTTTGAGGCTGGTGTACTATAAGACAAGTAATGCCCAAAACGATGCCTAAAGCAGATGGGATTGATCACTTTTTGATTGTACTTCTTGTTCTTCATCGATGGCCCAGAAGACCTAGACAGATACCTTACATTGAGTACTAAGTCATTGTTAGGTTACCTGAAACCAGCATTTTGTGCCATTTGAGACCCGTGAGGGCATATGAGACACCTGCATGAGGCTGGTGGATACAAGTGCCCCAATGAGTGATGGCTGGAAGGCAGGCAGGACAGTCAGGGACACATCACATGGCTCAAGATGTTCATGACAGGCCATAAAACTCAGCCTCGAGGGTAGGGCGCAGTTGCTGATTCAGACACCTGCTTTTAGATATTGACTACATGAGTTGGGCACCCAAACTCTCACTATAATCAGGGAAGACCTAATCCCTGTAATCAATGGAGCCTAAAGTGACATTCAGGTGGGCACATACAGATTGCTGCTTACAGGAAACATGAATCAGTCTCTAGGCTCCATTGGCTGGGGTAAGACTTGGCTCCCTACTTGTGACATGTAGTGCTATACGAGATGATTTGCAGTATCAAGATACCCATACAGGGTGGATAGATTTGAGCATGACCTGGGGCCTTCTGGAGAAGAAGATGGAAGATAGGCAGAATACCCTGGGACATAGCAAATACCTGCACCATGTGATTCAAGTCTCTAGATCTCCATGGGTATGGAGGAACTTTGACACACAGCTCACATGTGCACCTTACGTGGCAGACACCCTCATAAAGCTGTCTCAATCTGCAACTCCTCTCACTTCTAACTTTTAAATGGAAAAATAAGAAATTTATTCTACCTTTGAAATTGATCTTTAGCCTAAAGACCTCATGTTAGTTCACAGGATCTCTTGAAATTCTAACTTTTCATGCTTTTAAGGGTTTTGAGAAGGAAGAGAGTTATCACATTATCAGTCAGGTCCTACCTTGGGAGTGAGCTGCAGTTCAGGATACAGTTTCAAACCTAGTGTTCACAAAACTGGAGAACACTCATTTGCAGGTTTTCTCAATTAAGAGTCTACAAAGTTTAGAAATTATATCAAGTGTCTGATCTCTTGCATAACACAGGGCATATTACAAGTTCTGGTCACTCACTGAAGCCAGAACATTTATATCTGTGACTTCCATGAATCAACCAGAACTAAGGCATGACTTTTGGGGAATAACATGAGACCTGAGTTTAAACTTTCCTTTGACAAAGAATTCTCCATAGCAATTAGTGACCTAATCTGTTGATTAACCCTTTCACTGTTAAATCTTTCACACTCTGGGTGTGCCAAATGCCAACTTATAGACATTGGATCTTGTTGTAGGTTTGCCCATGAGAGTAGCCAACACTTTGTTTTTCCAATACCTGCATGAGGCACTGAGCATTTTTATGTTTATTCAATCACTTTGGGTTCATTTGCTTTTGGCTGCAAGTTTTTGTTTACCCACGCATGGCCTTAATCATTGTTTTCCTTAGCATTCCCTGCTTTTATATGAAACCAATAGTCTTTGTTGTTAGATATTTACTCTCTCAGTGATGTACTGTCCTTGTTAGTTGCTATTGTGCATATATTTATGCTATTAACTTTATTAAATAACTCTTTTTTCCCTGTCATAGTCAAAAAAGTTAAATAACAGTCAAGTAAAGTCTCATGTGATCTGGTCTGAGGATGTTTCCCTGGTTACCCTTGGATCTGAAATTTGTCATTCCTAATGTTTAACCCTTGTCCAACCATATGCTGTTCTGTTGTTCCCATTGTTTGAGCCTGTGAGTCAAAGTGCCATGTATAAGACCATTCTGATTCTTTCTGGGAATCTCTTGGATGAACATTACAGCCTTTATCAACTCAACCTGTGATTCCATCAATAAGAGTCAGCAAGTTTTACCTTGTCACAATATGTGAGAGTATCCTGACAGAAGGAATCCCTTCTCTATCCAGTGCCCTTTCTTTTCCTTTTCAATGACAGTCTCATTCCTTGTCTCCCGGAGGAAGGACACCTAGAAGACAGCAGTGGCCCAACACCTTGTCATGCAGAAGTTGAATTGGGTGGCATTGGAGAGCTGCATCCCCTGGGGCTGCTTGCTCTTCTTGCTTCCCAAGGAATGCTGCTGAAACACGGCTCAGCTCAGCAGCTCAGTGGGACCATACCCTGCCCATGGAAGCTGGACCAGGGGCCACTCCTACAGCTCACTCAGCTCCAGTGCTGCACCTTCCCCTTCTGTCAGGTAATCACAGCAAATACTGACCCACCTGCTGTACTCTGATGCTGCACTGAGTTAATTATTGCTAAAGCAGTCCTTTGCAAATGCAGAGCATTGTAGAGGTATGAAGTGCTATCACCATTAAACCAGTGTTAGTCCACAGCTCTGCTTAAATTTACAGCTCTGTGTTAGAAGGTGTGAAAAGGAACATCACAAGACGACCTGAACTTTGGGCATACGTTCAGTCTTTAGGACATGAGGCATAGCAGCAATTTGGTCGTGGAGTTTGAATAATTGCAGGATTATAGAAGATGTGGGATTGAAAGGTTACAAAATATTCACATTATTATACTACCTCCCTGCACTGTTTCAGCTCACAGATAGCAAAATCACTTAAGTTGAGGGAATGATATCAAGCTTAATTTGACAAAAACCATTGGTTAAAATAACAGTAATGTACCATATGTACAGTAAATTACAAGGACCTGGAAGGAGGACGGGAAAAATCAAAGGTATATATATTATTAGTGCAATTGATTATGACATGCATAAAATTCATAGTTAGGTTTAAAATCCTGAAAATGTATTTTTGGTTCTGTGAGCCATCTGGGCAACTGGGTATTTAACAAATCATAGATAGTATCAGAATGCAGTGCTGTTACAGTCATCTGCTTGTGCTCACATGGTTTTGTCATAAGGCTCCTGCTATTTTGCGAATCCTCGCTGGATCAGCATGAATATCACTACCTTCAGCTTCTGTTTACTGCAGCTTCTGAATATTGCAAATTTTGCAGGCCTATAGGAATGGTGCCAGAGGCTCTCAGAGTCTGGACTTGGTTAAAATTTGTGGTGCAGAGAAGAGAGAAAGGAGGCGGGTTGGAAATGAAGATCTCCATCTGGGGTAAATTAAGATAGTGCTACTCCAATCTATGGCAGCTCAAGACCACTTTAAGGAAAAAGCATATGCTGAGAGCTCATGGAGGTTAGCTCAGAGAGTCCCTGCTGAGTAGCCAGCCAGGTGGTATTTTCATCCTTTTGTTTTGTTTAGCTGAGAAACCTGAACTAGGTTCATGATTGTATTCTGATTTTGTTTCTAGCTCTCCACATGTACTGATAGAGCAGTGGCAAGAAAAAGAAATCTACTTGTAAACCACATACTTGCTTTTTCCAGATAAAAGTTTAGACTACCCCATTTGAGGTGGGGTAAGGTAAGAAGGGGTGACTCTAAGGCTGGTGATTTATTTTCCAACTTTGGAAGGAATGAATTAATTGACAAAGTTTTCAGGAATTTCAACTATTGCAAACCCTGGGATATCCTTATCTAGATTTTAGGTTTCTGTCTCTATGCCCTTTAAGGAAAAAATACTGAAGTGTTAAAATGGGCTGTGACCCTGTGTTCTGCCCTTCTTCTTGCTTCTTTCAAGTACATTCACAATAAATGTCATCTTATGAAGGGCAACTCAAATTTTCCAGGATTTTAAGACTGTTTAGGGAAATGTCTCAGTTCTGGTACCACAGAATGTCAACCTTCATCTTCCAAGCGTGTTGGGGGCTTAGGTGGTTACAACTTGGGAAGTATTTGCTGCTTAATGAATTTTGTGCATTTCTTGAATAGCTGTGCACCTCACCTCCTGTGCCACCATGAGGAAGTCTCTTTAGACAGCTAGCCTCAACAGGTATGCAAAGGTGAGCTTGCTAGTCAGCATTCACAAACTCTTTCCTTACAAAGGTTGAGGCCAGATTTACTCCATCATCCCAGGGGATGCAGACTCAGGAAGACTACCGAGCATTTTCAGCAATTGCAGTAAGTATTTTCTTGAGGTCAGCAACTGCTTGTCTAAAAATGAGTTTTAGGATTACAGCTGGAATGCTTCAAATGCGATTGAAAAAATGCATCGCTCTGTTTCCCTAGGTTTCCTAAGGTGTTCTCCCAATGAATATGACAACCAAATCTGCAGTGATTTGTTGAGCCTGTACCTCAAAGCACCTCTGAGCTTGTATAGCATTCAGCTGGGCATCTGTGTTTGGGCTGATTTACTCCCAGGATTACTTCCCACTAGTTGTACCTAAACTCTGATGCTGGTTTCAGCAGTCAGCAAAAGCCACCTTTTCCCCGAGTTATTTTACTGGCACTGCATTGACTTACAGAACAGAGCTTCATTTTACTTTTCTCTCTTTTTTTCTTTTTAATTTTTACTATTCAAATACCCTATTAGGTGTTTCTAAATGTAGTGCTTTTATACATCATCACGGATTTGTTAACAAGAGTGCGCATCTGGCCTAAATTAGACCACCTATGAAGGTGGCCTACAAAATCTAGATATTACCAGAGGAAACAGTGGAAAAGGCAGTTTACTACCAAGAAGAGAAATATTTTAAAGCCAGCCCACCAGCGAAGAGACCCTGGCAGTCCATAAAGAACTTTTCAACAGAAAGTGGGAAGTGCATATGAAGGACAGATATAGATTCCAGTTCCACCGAAGGTAATTAACTGTGTTGACCTTGGGGTACTTGCTCTAGCCTTACAGCTGTGGGGTGGAATGAGGCATACAGAGCGAGATGCAGTTCTGAGCCTGTCTGAAGCCATTGAAGATATGTGCTTAAATTTCACCTGCAGGAAGAGAAACCCATTAGAAAACCAAAATATTTCAAGAAATTTTTGGAGAACATTGAAAGCCTACATCTCTGCTAGAAGTAGCAGGCTGTAACAAATGTAAAATTTTGTGGCTACACATAACAATCCAAAAAATAAAGGAAATTAAGGTAAAGATGCTTACAATTAAAGTACTTCCTATTTCCTCTCTCCAGAGCTGAGAAGTATTGATGCTTACCTCACGCACCAGAGCTGAAGGATCACATGCTGTCCTACATAAACACTGCCGGTCCAAGTTTGATTTATGGAGTTCAGGTTTGGCTCAAGAAATTAAGACTGCTTGCAGCCCTACCCACTCTCACTTGGCTTCATCACCATTGCACAAAGATAAATGGGAATAACAACTCTTACAAACAGGGTTTATCTCTCCACTACTGAAAAAAAAAAGGAGTATATGATACTGTGGCAATCTGAGAACAGAAACTGAGGATCTGAGCATAGAGTGCCAATGTTTTTGCAGACTGCAGTTAGAGATCCTGTTACATGTCTGGTATGCCTTCAGCTAAATCATCACAGAGGATCTGGTGCTTGGTGCATAGCTGTTACTATTTGCTTTTAAGACTATTTAAGTGGTGAAATATTTGACATGAGGTTTGAGGTTGGTGCATTCTTCCACCCTGCAGGACGAACAGAGTGGTCCAGCAACCTTAGGGGAAGCACAATAAATGTGAGATCTTTGTGGGATCCTTTTTGATCTGAGGGTGTCTGGATAGGTGCCTCATCCTACTGACTCAGGTGATTGTGGTACTCTTGGGTCCTCCATTATGTCCTCTGCTAAACCCTCAGGACAGAAGTGAGGTGACAGCAGTCAAGAGGCAGCAGTCACTGACATGGCAGTTCAAAGGTGAGAAGGGGCTGTAGGTCATTAGCAACACCCATTTTGGGTAGTTGCCCTTGCCATTTGTATGAATACCTGGTCCCTCACACTTTGGGATTTTGGAACAGATGAGGGGGCAACAGTGAAAGACCAATTCAAACTACTTCAGAAGAAGGCGTAAGAAATCCTGTTAGGAAGAACTGACTGTGAGAAGAGTTTCTTTCTAAACCTTCTGAGACAGTAGTTTGTTTATACTGACTGTCTGATTGGTCAAAGGGATATCCCAAGCCCAGAAGGTTAATGAGTTAATGTGGTGGAGACCGGTTGGCACCTGAGAAGTGTTACCATCTTGTCCATCTGCTTTGGACTGTCCAGTTCAGGCTCTGTGGTACAGCTGCAAACCAAGATGAAGGACTGAGCTTGTACCCCTGAGTCCAGGACAGGAGCCATTCAGACATGAAAACATATGGATTGCACTGACTGGCTCATTGCCTTACACTGGTGCACTGTCCTAAAAAAGAGGCACTTCACCTTGAGCTCCTCCAAAGCCCCAAATCCCTTTGGTAAGGAAAGCATCATGCGGGCAGGCTCTTACTCTTACTCCTTTCCTCACACAGTGCTCCTTGTCTCTGCTTCAGACAGAATGGCAGATGTCTCTTTGCCATAAATAGTGGATAACATAGAGGCAGCTGGGTCAAGGACAGTGCTGGAAGGACATTCATTTTACCAGTTCTGCTCTGGGGATACTGGTGCTTAGTGGTGAATATGAAACATGAAAGAGCCAAGCTCTTACATTTCAGCAGATAACCATGCTGTGGCTGCACTTGCCATTTTCCAGCACCCACCTGTGGTCCATTTCATCCCTGGTTTGAGTTTGGTGAAGACGTAGGGTGAAGGGTGAAACGGTCCTGTTTCTCTGAGATCTAAACATGAGTAAACTGCACAGGTGAGCCTGTGGAGACAGCCCTAGTAAGAAGGAAAGAAGTGAGTTTCCATACCGTTGGACCGACAGTAACCTCCTTATAGAGTCAAGGAAGAGTCTGCGGAGTGGAACTTTGTCTGGGGAAAGGCACAAGGCCACTCCATGGTTTTCCATCTCCTGTTTCCCTGGTAGCTCACAGCAGCTCCCACCTTGCTTCTTAAGCCTAACCAGTAGTGCAGAGGAACTGGAGGCAAGCAGGCAGGATACGAATAGTACCACATCACAGATGTGATCTGTTAAGAAAGGTGAAATTTCCTAAGCCCATTCACTGAATCTGTCACTTCTTTATGTCCATAGCAGTTGTAAAAAGATCTTGAGGAACAGACCAAGTTAAAACTCCCTGTGCCAATGTCTTCTAGTTTAGGCAGGGTCCCAGTGCAGATGACCCCAGATAAATTTGGATAAAAGTGCCTCTAGAGTGAAGGAAAAAAGTCAGCCTGTAGTCCTATTCTGCAGTCATTCCATCTTTCAGGGCTTAGAGAGCAGGAGGCAGGTGTCCATCTGCAGATGGCTCTTGTGAGGAAAATGCAAACAATCCTAAACTTCAGTGTTGCCTGTGGCTGGTATTGACTGGGACCTGCTCTGAACTGAGTTTCCTGTGAGCTACCACAGCAAAATTTGTACTCAGCTTCCTGCTGAGTACCAGCTGGGTTCACAGTAAAAGAGGAGATCCAGCAGTGATTCTACTTTGGAGCAGACATAAGGAATCAAAGACCAGCTGCTGAGGAAAAGGGAACCAAAGTAAATATGGTCATTTAGTGCCTGGGAAAGGGCTAGTAGCCACACTGGTGATCAGCATGTGCTGGAGGCAGATTTTTTAAGTAGTGTGAAGAAAATGTCTGATTTTACAAGGCAGTTTGCCTAGAGTAGACCCAACTCTCCTGGACAGGGTAGTAGAGGTGTAAACAGAAAGGTTCTGCTAATAGAACATAAAGGGATTTTGGTAGGGTGCAGGATGGCCATGTCTGTCCAAGCTAATTTCATTAGTTTTGATGAGTGTTACTGCTTCTTGACCAAACCCGCATGCATATGTGATGAACTTTGAAGGAAACCGCTGTTTTCTTGTAGAAACAGGACTAACTAGTCCTTCAAATATCTGTCTCATCCTGCACAGACTCAGACTTGATGGCCTGCTGTAACCAGTGAGGGCTAGGCAGGGACCCTGGTCTTTTCAGCCCCAAACATCCCACTTTTAAAGATAAAATTCAGCCAGCTGTGGTGAAGGGTCAGGTCTGAGCTCTGCTCAGCTCCTGAGGCACTCAGGTGGAACAGGGCATGGAAGGAGACATCCTCAGTTGGAGCACGAGGACCTGGTTCCTAACTTGTGTGCTAGTACTTTGGATGTGGAGCCCCAGAACTGCCTTGTGTAAGGGAGGAGGCAGTTGCTGTCCTCACCAACCACTTGGAAGAAGCAGAAAGGCTGTTTTTGTGCTGCTTCAAGTTTGTGAACTCTGAATTCTATCAACCCATAGATACTTTTCAAACTGTTGTCCTCCTAAACTCCCACAGCAGAACATACATTGCCTGTTGCCATCAGCTTCAGGCAAAATGGAGTTTCCTTGCTGGCAGGAAGAATATGCCTCAGTTTAGCAGTTTCAGATATTTTACTGGCCTACACTGGATTTTTCACCAGTGATGTTTTTTCAAAGTAAACACAGCAAATAATTCTTGTCCAAGAGCTTGGGCATCTCCCAGATTGGTTGTATGAAGTTGTTCACAGGAGCACACTGCAAAATCTTTGCTCAGTTGGTGGGAAAGCTCCCCAAGCTATTGTCAGTGCTGCTTTTGCCCTTGGGTTATAACACCCAGTATTCTGAGATGTGGGTGCCAGCTACATAATCTAGTTTTACTCCACTGAAGGATCCCCAAAATCCTGTTGTACCACTCAGGTCACACCAACAGCCCCATCTACATTCATGATCTGATTTCTGTCCAGCAATTGTTTCAGAGGTTTGCTAATGTGAGACTATGCTAGAAGTGATCCAGAAGAGCAGCACAGGGCATACTGGAGGGGAAACCACAGATGCCTGTGCTCCCCATTGCAGGCAGAAGAAAAATCTCCCTTCTACCCTTGCTACTGAGGTTCCCTTTCCTCCACAGCATGAGTAATACATCCCCTTGCCAGGTAAGCAACACCTTTAGCTACTTGACATAAAATATATTTGTTATTTCTTTCAAGGATTAAACCAAAAATAAAAAGCATTGCTAATTTCTTCCCAGGCTTTGCTCTTTGCATTTGTAAGACTGAGAGAACTGATGCTGTGGGTCTCAGATGTGAAGCTGCTCTTCTGAGGGCCCATCTGACCCTGCTCTGCACCTTCTCCCTTTCCATGGACTGCAGCAGCACCTGTCGCTGCATGGAGCAATCCCTGATGTCAGGTTCTGAGGTGAAGGTCAGCTAATTGACCTTTAACCTTGTCTAGCATTTTTTCAAATAGTCTGGTCTGTCACGTGTCCCAGGCCACTGAGCAATCATCTTGCTACCTCCTATTTGAGGTCAGTTACTTACATCTGGATAAAGCACACTTCGTGTGTTCAGAGCTCCCTTTGCATTCTTCTGAGTAGATGTTTCCATTTTTTTACGTCTTTTCATGTCCTCCTGAGCACAACAGCCAGCCGAGACCCCCCATTTTTCTTGGCAAGGGTCCTCACCCATTCCATTTGGAGCTACCTCTCAATTTTCTTCTTGATAAATTGTGCAGCACAAGACTCATATAATTCTCCTTGCAGGAATTTCTCCTTACCCTCACATTGTTTATGTTAGTATTTTTTGCTACCTCTACAATTTTTTTCAAAAGCCCTTTAAAAATGCTGACATTTAACTCGAATACAGTTTTATGGTACTTATCAAATCCATATGAAGTGGTAAAATCATCTTCCTTGTTGTAATCACCATTCTCTTGTTTAAATATCCAAAGGTCATTTAACCCCTCTTGCTACTTGCCTGGGAGAGATGCTTCTCAGTTCTGGTCCTGAATGCTCTGAATCATCTGAGCTTTGCTCCATATACCGGCAGACACAAATCAGGTCTTATTAAAGCATATTTTGTTTGAATGGATCCTAATTGCTTTGTGTAATGGTCTCATTATTTACTATTCTGGTTGTATTGGACCACCCACATGCTGTGTCAGTGGTGCCTTTATGGTGCATTCCAGACAGCTGATGGCCCTACTGGGCCACTAGCTGAATATCCACGCTGCTTTCCTGGTGGTGTCTGTCAGCTGTTGGCAGAGCTGGATAAAGCCATTGAGGTTACTGGCAGAGCGGTCTCACTAATGAACCTCTTCACATTAATTTAGAGGCTTGCATCCTTTGGGAAGGGCTGCAAAACTTTCTACCTCCCCAAGGCCTTTCCATCCCAACACTGAACCCTCTTGCTTCAAAAAACCAAAACCCTTCCCTGCATTGAATTTTCACCCTGGAAACATCAAGTGTGTGGACTGTTTTAATTGATTTCAAGAGAAATACAGTCAGAAAGGGCACAGATGTCTGCAGATTAAAGCTCCTAATATGAAGAGGCAAAATCTGACCTAAGTTTTGAGAAGAAATGCATTTGTCCCTGCTGTTTTCACCACTGATGTGTTTGTCAGAGTGGATCATGCCTGGTGTGTGGGAAATCCCCCAGCAGCCCCAGGTGGCACCAGCACAGGTGAGGGGCTGTGGCTGGTTTCTTGGCCAGGCTCTGCACTACAGAACCAGGACCTGCAGAGACCTTCTCACAGCCCTCCCTTTCTGGTAGGACGGGAAGGAGTCCAGCAAGCAACCAGATATGCTCTGTGCCTCAAGGAGCCTCCCAGGCTAAGCAGGTGACAAAGTGAGCACACCAGGGATACAGTAAAACCCCGAGGATGATGTGAAGCTCCATAAAAGCAACGTGGGTGCATCAGCTGATTCAACATGGCTGATGCTCTACACCTCAGATCTGGAATAAAAGAGGGCTCTAAGGAAAATCTGGAACAAGAAGGCTTGTGATAAACAGCAATTATTTCAGTAGTAAAAGACCAGTTTCTGGGAGCTTCTCCCAGCAGAACAGAGTTCTTCCTCTCTCCCTCTGCTGATCATTGCTCCTGTGTGCAAGGGAGTGGGCAGGTGAGCGTGGGTGGCTGGTGTGCAGACTGAGCACATCATTGCAAATTATCTGCAGGCTTCAGGTAAAATGTAGATCAGAAAGTATCATATAGGAGGAGCTGTTTTTCATATTTAGATAAGCAAGGCTTGATGTGGGATTTTATGAGGTTTCTGTACTGTTACTGTAGCACCTGGTTCCCACTAAGGAAACACTGAAAACCAAAAGTAAAACCTCCCTGGTGGGGGTCTTGAAATGCCTGTACCAGGTTGGGGCCATTTAGGTCCTTCTGGACTTTGTGCCTGCCCAAAGACCAGAGAAGAAAAGGGCAATTGCCATTACACATGTAACCAGAACTTATCCATGGGAAAAGTATGGCTTACTTCCTTCTTCATCCAAATGCTAGTTAGCTTCATTCTCTCTTCTCGTGTATGGGAAACTTAAGCCAACAATATACCAGGTATTGTGTGCCCCTTTTTACATTCCAGGTGGAACACAGTGTCTTGGAAATCCCAGTGACCAACTTGTTACCGTCTGTTATGGAGAAGCAGTTTCTGGTTTCCATTAAATACTTATTTGTATGCCAGTTCTTGGTGGTCTGTGAATTAGTAGCAAAGAGCTGTGTAAGCTTTATCGCATTTCCTATAGGTGAGGGGAATGCCTTGCTGATTAAATGCTTTGAAGAATGACATTATTCCCAGAGCTCAGATTGTTTCGACTCAGTGATCCAAGCAACTGCGCCCAGAAGCACCGCTCATGACAACAGAAACACGATCTGAGAAATTGGGAGAACATCCAGGATTTCAAAGCAAGTTTTTCTGAGCACAGAAGAGGAAGAAAACACAAGACAGGCAGAGAGAAGGGTGAAGCTGTTGATTCCTGGTGAAATGCGGTCCTGTCTGGAGTGTGGGGGCTGGGTTGGGACACAAAGGTCTCTGGATCTGCTGCAGATTGCCTGGCTGACCTTGGGCAAGTCCCTACCCCTCCGCTTCCCTTCCTTGTTCAAAGAGCCAGAGCTATCTTTTACAAATATTTGCCTAGGTAGTGCCTACCAATAAGAGTCAAATGTCAAACTTGCCCCTTATTCTTCTTCAGGCCTTAAGTTTGTAGGTGCTATTTCCTCTTCCCAAGGCTGGTGCAAAAGACTCGTGGCTCTGTGTGCAGAACCAGGGGACACTGAAAGGCATCACACCTCAATGACTGTGCAGGCTACATTTCACAACTTTTCATGGTCTTCTCTCTGGGATATCAGAGTGCCCCCTCTGCAAACAGGAGGGCAAACAAGCCTTCTCCAGTGGCTGGGGTCTGGGCGGGAGCTGCCTCTCACCGAATCACAGGTTCCTCTGGGGCATGCTGGGCTGTGCTTGCTCTTCCAGCCAGGATGGAAAGCTATACCCAGCATTCACTCCTCAGCACTTGTCACCTCGCTCCAAAGCAGGCGCTTTCCCCTGAGGAGCTCCAGCACCGTGGAGTATCCACCAGTGGCATTTTGCCTGAGCAGGGGCAGCCAGGATCAGGCCACATGACACCAATAAGAGGGAACAGCTTTCCTGTGATCTAGGAAACTGATCGGGGCATGCTACTGGCCGAAATGCTTCTCTGATAGGGAAAGAGTATCATGTGTTCTCTTAGGAAGGATAGAAATGTTTTCCAGTTGTCAATCAGATGAGATGGATTGATTGTCCCTTCTGCTGTGACTTACCATGTGAAAGACAGAAACCAAATGGTGTGCAGGAACTCTGAAAGAGAGGGATGAGACCCACTTGTGTGTAACATCCATGCATAGAACTCATTCTTGTGGGAGCTATCTTCAGAAATCTTGTGCATCAGACAAGACCACAGAATCAGTCCCACTAAAGAGGCTCTTCTTGCTGATGGCATCATTTGAATGGTCTGATTTTCAGGTGTACTTGAGTACCCTGTGACCTCCTGGCAGATACTCAACAAATCTGAGGAACAAGACCCCTTAGCCAAGCACGTTTCCATTTTCAGAACACATGAAAAAATCACAGTCCACCTTGTTCAGAAATCAGCAATGTAAACTCCACCTTACTAATTCAAAACTGCATTGCCTCAGTCATCTCAACCCCTAACAGTGACATCTGATTTCAGGAGCTGCAGATCATTTGGGACATAAGCCAGGGATTTCTACTGCTTCTAGCTACCTCCTGTGTCTAAGTCATCCTTCCTACATGTTCAGAGATAATTTACTTATCCCAAGATGTGTCTCTAAGTTGCACAGCAGCACAGTGGTGAGCACAGTCTCTCATCCTCACTGTACTAGGCAATGCAGAAGGTACCCAGATGCACTTGTTGTATGCCAGATTTACCCCATTATAAGTTCACATGGGGTTAATCTTGATTTATGGCAGAGGAAATGGCATCAAAGTCAAGCTTCTGATCTGTCTTGCTTGTGGTTATAACATTTGAGTTTGCAACTCCTTGTGAACTTTGTTATCTGAAAATTTACTCATCCCTCTTCTTATTTTTTTTCTTTTCATTTTTTCCCCACCACACATTAATCCAGCAGCTTGTCATTTTCTTTTAAACGCTGAAAATGACCTTGCTTATTTTGATGGTCTCTGGAACAATAGTACTCACTGTATTGCACTCACTCTCCATCCTGGGGCTGTGAGTCATTATGGTTATGAAAGACAGAATATTGAGTCACTGACTGTCAAAAATCTCTGCTGTGAGAGATGGAGCCTTTCAAGAACCCCTCTCCTGGTAATCATTACTCTTCTGTGTTTATACTGCCATAGGACCCTGATCCAAGTCAGAGCTGGGGCTCCAGCCACTAAGTGCAGTGCAAGCACATTCATCTTACCATAGTCCTTGCCCTGATGAGTAAGTATGGGATTGATTTGGGACTATCTACATCTGGAGAAACTTCCACCTAAGAGTCTTAACAGATATTGATTAATTAAGACTCGTAACAGCTGTATCTGTTAGCCCAGAGTCAGCATGTAGGGCACTAATTCAGCTGATCACTACATAACTAGGGCTCAGCTGGTACTGGTCAAATATCGCCTGTGGGAGCTTGCATAAGTTGTCCATGGGTTTTGGGCATCTGAATATCCACAAAGGATGGCTTTTGGCTTAGATATGCCTCAAAATAATCTCTGTAGGAATGTATTAACACTGTACCTTTCACAGCCTGGATGAGAAGAGAAAATACCACAACCTGACATGCTCAGTGGGAGGGAAAGCCTGAAAGTGAGGGTGTTTCTGGCACATGGAAATTTAACCCATGTGACAGGATACCAGACTTTGTCTCCTGCTGGCTCTGCCCTGGTTCCATGTGCTCAAGTGAGCTTTTAGAGGGGAACACCTTCTGTGAGGTGATATCATTTGCCAGTGTTAGCAGCAGGTCCGGGGCTGGGACTGCTCTCCCTGTGTTCACTGTATCATTACCACTCACCTTTCCTAATGCAAAGGAAAAAAATGCACCTCTGTTACTCAGTCTGGGCTGCTGTGCTCTGAGGGCCCTGCCCAAACTTTATGAAGGCCTTACTTCTCCCCCAGTCCAGATCCCAGGAGCAAGGTGGTTTCTGGCTGGAGCATGGCACCCCAAGGGTAGGAGTGTCCGTCCTCCAAGCCCTTCTGCATGTTCCAGCAGTGACACCAGCTGTGGTTTGTTACAAAGACATATCATATTGCTTGCAGCACTTCCCACCCCATCCACTCTACGGCCAAACTGAGGTTTATATTACTGCTTGCCTGATCCAGTTCTGTGTTTAATCCTTCCTGCACAGCTCCTTGTCCCAACAGGCCAAGCACAAGCTTCAGTGATGCCTGCTTTGAGGTTTGTACAGGTGTCACTGGCAGTGCAGACTCTGGGTCTGAAGCACTAAGCCATATGGATTTCCCCAGACGGATTTTGTGTTAAGGCAGTTTTGCATTTGTGCCCTGGGAGCTGATGATGCAGAGGGGAAAAAAGCATAACCATGGCACTGGCTTTTGGCAGCCAAGGAGCCAGAGGCCAGTTTTTCATCTTTGCCATGGTTCTACTGACAGTGGTGTCAAATGGCAGAAATTCCTGTTGTGTGGTGGACACGCAGTTTTCTGTATGGGGTATTTCAGATGAGAGTCCATCAGCTTCTTTAAGGCACTGCATTCGAGCCCTATTGGTTTTTAATGGCTTGTGTAAATGTAATTATATTTTTTGCAGAGTGAAATGCATTTTACTGAGTTGTGTTTGCCCTCTTTAGGGTCAGATAAGTGATCCCTGATGTTTCCAGCAGTGACCCAATAAGTGAGCACAAGAGCCACATGTTAATAAGATCTGTTTCTTTTTTAGTATTCTGACTGTGCTGCAGCCACAAACCTTCACATCTAGCTGGTGAATGTCTCACCCCATTACACTGAGCTCAAGCTTTTTCTAATGTCCACTTATGGAAGCCTTGCTCAGTCAAAGTCCATGGTAATTTAAAGATTGTTATGCAAGCACACATTGCTCTGTCACTGAAGGATGGCTTGAAATATTGTAGCCAGTAAAGTTTGACTGAATTATTTGCAATTAATGGTCCAAAGGGCTGGAATGAGAAGTGCTGCCCTGCCTGGTTAGGCATGGAGGGCTTCCTTCAGGGAGATGGGTTTCTCTGCTTGGCTCTTCTGTGTCTGTCTTGGGTCTACTTCCTGTTTTCAGACAAGAGTGAATCAGGAGCAAGGTGTCCAGGTTGAGAAGTCCAGAGCTCCTTGTTCCCACCCCAGTCTCGAGAAATAGGTCCTCAGAAATTATCTTGAGTTGTGCACCTGGAAGCAAAGTCAAGTGAGAACCACTGGTCACTATGGAAAGTACCGATTGCATTTAGTGCAGGTGAAAGGCAATTGTTTAACTCACTGTGTATCTGTCTCGGCTTGGAGCTCAAAATACAAAAATGCTATTTCTTGCCCTCTAGGTTAGGATGAAGGATGAAGTGCTGTAAAATAAACCTTCTCACAGTGTCTCACAGTGGTGAAGGACTGCTCATTTTGGAAGTTTATAGCAAAGATGGCAGAAGTTGCAGGTGGTAGACATGTTATGGCAAAGGCTTCTTCAGATTCTAACTGGGCAACAGATTAAATTAAAAAACACAGTGACTGGAGGTACTAGACCTGTAATTAAGTGGATGGGTGGATGCATGGCTTATCTGCTAACATATGAACATTAAAGAATCCCCTAAAACCACATTAAAAATCTTATACGGTTAAACTTAATTGCTCTTCTTCTTGTCTTGCAGTTGGTGAAATTAAAGGAAATTTTGGCTTTACGGAAAAATAAAGAGGGTAATTCAGGAAGAGAATCGTCTGGCAGTGCTCTGAAGTTTTATTGCAAAACACATAAGAAATATTCATCTCCAGTTGGGTAAATAGATTATTTTAATACAGGGAAGCAAAATATATAAATGTTTTGCAATGAGTAGGGTCTTGTTTTGCGTAATGTAATTCCCATGAGTAATTGCAGTGAGACCACTGGCTTTGTCAGGGCTTCTAACAAGAATATTATTTTGCACCAACTTGCGTCATTCCAAATAATTTTACTGGAGCTGGCCTATTTGTAATTATTCACCTGGCCTGCGGAACCTCAGCATTTGATTGCCTGTCTGATATTCACCACTTGTTCTCTCCTGTCCCACGCAGGGATAGGCCAGAACTTTGCTCCTGTGCGGGACGAGATGCGCAGGCAATGGACAGGGCCGGTGATGTGCCTGGAAGTTTTGGGCTGAGCCAAAAGCAGAAGGCAGCTGTTGACAAGTTCAGCAAGGAGCTGCTGGTTTATGAGTCTGGGGATTTGAAATTAAGCTCTAAGCTTCAGGAAGTGTCATGTGCTTACTTACAATACAGTGCTCTGTAAAAATCACAAGAACCACCAAGTGAAGGAGAAAAAAATTCAAGCAAGGCACAAGGTGGTTGTTGCTTGTTTTACCCATCCTTGCTCAAAAAAAGGATACTTTTCCTACTTGTTCTTTTTTCTTCTCAATTTCTTATCCCACAGAAAAGGCCTATTAAGCCTTTTTTGCCTGCATTGCCTTTAAAATTTCATAGAGACTGGCTGCCTTCTGGCTTTACTACCTTTTCTAGCCCCCCATTTGCTGGAAGAGGATAATTGCAAGTAATAAAAATACACGTTAAAAAAAAAAAGGAAAAAACAGGAAAAAAAAAGCTTTAGCTTCAGTGGTTTTTTTTATGCTATCCTCTAGGAACCAGGAACCTGCAATACACAGAAGGCTGCCAAACATTTTCTCCAGATTATAACACAGGAAAACAACTTCCCATGCTGCAAGAAGCATTGGAAATGCATGCTTCCCTCTTCTACTTTTTATTGCACACCATTTCAGAATCCTAAGCCTGCATCAAATTCTCCGTGACCCAGCTCTAAGCGTTCCACTTAGTTAGCCTAAACCTCTTTACATTCCTCAACTCTGATCTGCTAATCCCCCATAAATCACCACTGTTTCTCAACAAACTCAAGCCAGTGTTAAGATTTATGTGGAAAGGATTTGTCATTTCCCACCAGCCTTAACCTGAATTAAGACGGGTGAGGGCTGGGGGGCGACAGAAGGAGGAGGACCTGCCACATGAGGGGTACAGTTTTGTGCGAGAGAGAAAATCCATCTTGTTTTGCAGATGATCAAGGATTTCAGGCTGCAAGCAGGGATGTTTCCGAGGCTGTTTTCATCAGGACAATCCCAGCAGGGAAGGGTCTGGAGAAGAACTGTGTTTTAACAGCTTGTGGCCACTGCATACACTGGGTGCCTGTGTCAGACCACTGGCGGGGGCTGCTGGGGATGGCCCAGAGCCCCACGGGCACACACAGCCTGTGTGAGTGCAGGGAACACGAGGGGCTCTGTGCTTTGGTGCTTGGCCCCCAGGTGTGTAGTGGGTAGGAAGCTTGTTTACACCCAGTTTAGGTGGTCACACTTGAAGCTGCTCCCTGTACTGCAAACACAGAGGTTTTGCTCTGGGCTCTTACAGGTTGCCTCTCCTCTGGTTGTGCCGTGTTTTCTCTTCACCTCCTGTGAGCAAGGGTTCAGGAGCGCAGTCCCTAGCTGTACCCCCTGTGTGGGACTGGGCCCTCAGCCCCTTCCCAGCAGGCTGTTTAGACTTTCCACATGCATCTGTTGCAGGGCAGAGCATTTACAGCTGTATTGCCTCTAGGTTTTTTTGCTTGTTTGCTGTAGAACACAATCTCTGCTCTTGTTCTTCACACCCAAACCAGCTCCCCTTCCTGGATGCTGACAGTCACCCTCCCTGTGGCCACCAAGTCCTGACCCCAGCAGTACCTGCTCTGATAGAACCACTCCCTGTGCCCCTCCTGCGGGCCACAAACTCTCCCTTGACCCCTGACTTCTGAGACTCAGCTGGGCTTCCACATGAATTCTCCAGGACCTGGTCCAGCCCACCTCTATGGAGTTCTGCTGGTCCTTACACTCACCCTTCTCAATCTGCAATCCCCATGGAGGTCTGCTCCATGAACAGAGCCATCATCAGAGAGTTATGTGGACATAAAGATTAGCCAGGGAGTCCTAAGCAGAGGCATCTCTGCCATATTGTGTTCACATGGATGCCAGCATCAAACTCCTGCAAACAAATGCTCCCAGCAGTCACATGGGTGGGTTTGGTGCCTGATAAACTGCATATTTTGGACGTACATTAAGCATTCCTGAGAAATGAATAGGACCATCCAGGACCTATATCCACAGGAATAAATATTGTGTCTAAGGAAAGAACTTTGATGGTGGTTGAAGTTGCATTCATGGGGCGGGTGTTGATCTGGCTGGGCTGGAGCTGGCACGATGATGTAGTGGGGACATGGCATTAAGCATTGTATCAGCAGCCACTGGCTGTTTCCAAGACAGAATGTGTGTCTTATCCCATAAAGGGTATGAATAATAATAATAACAACAAAACAACAACAACAACAATAATAAAAAGCCACCTCATGCATGAGTCATCTGGGATGAATATGTTCCTTTTGGCAGTGTGTTGTGCTATGTTCTTGGACTGACCTGGGCTCTCATTCAGGCTGACCTTTACACCTGGATCAAATGAAATTATGGCTATTGATCAGGATTTTTGTTGACATGACTGAGTGGACTTTGAACAAAAACCCAGACATGTTCCTCTGTAAATTTTGTGACTTTATAATCTTCATCTTGACTGACAATGGTAGTTAAAAGACACATGCAGGTGAAAGGGAAGAAAAGGCACCTGTAAGGCAGGTTTTCCCTGCCTCTTTTGTTAGTTTTCAAATCATGTTGCCTTTGCTTCTGTATGTGTCAGCTCTTCTCCACTCTTCCTCAATTCTTTTCCTTTTTTATTTCTCTGTCCCTTGTCTTTGATGTTTTCCTCCCTACCTCATATTCCCTGTTTGCCCTCCTCCTTTCTGCTTTGAAGAGCATCTCTCCAGTATCAGTGCATTTGTACCTGCTGGACTTGCACAGGCCCAGGTTGCTGGTGAAACACCAGGACACTACCTAGCCCCAAATAGCTCTAGTGAGACCCTGGGACTTCTACCAAGGGACACCAGTGTCCCTGACTCCACAGGGCCCTGCTGCAGCATCCCGTATCCCATGGTAACACACACTTCAATGTTTTCTGCTTCAGCTCAAATTTTTGAGAGAGGAGTCTCAGTTTTTAACTCCAGCCTGTTTGCTACTGCTCACCGCTTTCCCAATCTGCAAAAGGCCATGCAGGTTTCTCTGCACTTGTTTTCTAGGAGGAAGAGCTCAATTCGGAAAGAAAAGGTCTTGGCTTCTTCCCAGGACTTAAGTGACAGGTAGCTTTTGTTCATTTGCTGAATCACCCCACCCTGACTGGTGGTGAAGTTGCTCTGTGCAGTTGAATAGTGGCAATAGTTGCCCAAAACAGGCTGTTTTGGGGTGAGGGCTGAGCCAGGGTGCCTGCAGGGCTCCAGCATTAATGCAGTTTATTTTAGCAACAGAGCTGTTATGGCTCTTACTTTACTCCTCATGCAGCAGGCAAGCTCTAATTCTGCCTGAGTTCTTACCTGAAAGCAGAATTTCACACCCAGCTCTAGAATTTTAGTTGCTTCTAGTTAAATACTCAGATTCGTTCTGGTTTTGAGCTGTAAGCTGATGACAGGATGTTTAAGAAATGCCTGAGCATTCAGCATTCGTTCTGCTTGAGGAGCTGTTTCTCCTGGCTCTTTGTCTGGATCAGATTAGAAAAATGCAGCTTAGCTACCCTTTCCATACCATTCTTGCCCTGTTCCCCTGGCTTTGTCAGGTTGGCTTTTCAGCTGAAGCCCTGTTCTAGTTCTGCCAAATCACTTCATTCTCATTCTAATTCCCATGAATCTCAGTTTTTTGCTTCTAGTTTTTGTTAACAGGGACAATATTGTTGGGATCCAAGTGAAAATCCTTTGTTGGCTAAAGTTAGATGCAGAGGGGTGAGAAGAAGCAGAAACACCGGTGAGGAGGGCAAACAACGCAGTGAAGAGGAGCTAGAGAAGCACTCCTAAGAAAGCACTTTTGGGCTGATGGCTGGCCAGACCAAGGCTGGAAACTCTGAGCACAGAAGCTTGTTCAGTTTCTTCTGTGTGTTGGGAAATAGGAGCCTTTTTTGTTCCTGGTAAATAAGCAGCGTGTGTCTCATATTGTGTAACTCCATCATCCATTTGTTCTGAAGGAAAAAAAAGACAATAGCCAGAAAATTGCAAGCTGCTTTGTCTGTAGCATAAGATAACTGCATGGTGCACCAGGGTAACAAGCCTTTTAAAATCTAACAGGTTTAGACCTGTTTTGCAGTAGGCAAGGACCTCAGTGTATGAAAGAAACCTCTGGATTTTGGTGCAGGTTTACCTGTTCCACATCCAGTGTGATACCCTACACAATGCTGCACCTGGCAGCCCAAACACGGTACCCTGTGAGTGGCAGTGTGACTTACAGAGGGCAGCATTATCATATCCCCTTCCTTCTACTTGGCTGTTCAATGGCAGTGGTGGGGACAGCATGTCACCCACAGGTTACACAGGACCTGTGGTAACATCAACTGGCTCCAGAAACCCGATTTGCGGGAGCAACCATAGTATGAACCAGGTACCTAAGGATTTCCAAAGGAGGACCAAGGCACCTTACCCTTCTCAAGGCCAAATGATACCAGAGTGGAGCCAGCTGAGCTCCTCGTCCCCACCTCTTTAATAGTAAAGATGTCGAAGTTCTGTTATATAGATGTTACTGCAGCTCCTTTAGATTTAATTTAAGCTACATGACCTTGCATTTAGAGCGCCTGCCCTTGTCTATAATCTAATCAACTCAGTCAAGAGGAATAGTTGGACAAGGATGAATGTAGGCCCAGGAGCCAGAAATTAGATTGTGTGTAATTGCATCTGTGGATTTATAGCAGAAATTTACTGCAGAAAGTGGGGATTTTTATCTTCTCAAAAGCCCAACAGGAGGGAAAGTTAATGGCTGACACATTTATTGCATGGAATCTGCCAAGACCTATGGAGTTGTCACTAGATGGATGGAACAGGCACGAGTCAATAAATTGGTTAGTATACAAGTGGAAGAAAAATCTTGCTAGAGCCATTCTCTCTCCATTGATGGGACGGTGTTGTGATGGAAGCCATAAACAGGAATCTAGGAAAACTTAAGGGATTTTTTTTACCTTCTGAGGCCACTTCAAGCAAGTGCTTTCCAAAGCACAGTCTGCATTCTGCTGCTGGCATTGCTCAAAACCATTTTAGTTCCTTCAACCCAGCCAGAGGCCCCTCAGCTCCCACCCTGGGCTCCTCTCCTTCCTCTGCCTTATCAGTGTTATGCCTGGCCCTCATGTCTGATCAACATCCAGGGCTTTGTTTCCTACATGGCAGAAATGATGCATTTGCCCTGACAGGAGCCACAGGGAAGGCACACATGCCCATCATGGTCTCAAATGGCTGCTTCACTCTTGTTTACTTTCCCTTCCTGTTGTCCTAGGTGCTGTAAAAGTCACCCCCAAACCCCCCCAGACACTGTGCCAGGAATTGGAATGTAAGGCCAGAGAGAAGGGAACATGCATGAGTAGATGGGGAGATGCTAAGAACTGGATGATCTTATTTATTTTAACTTACTTCATGTAGACAAAAGACATTTGGGTTTGTGTATGAGCTCCATGAGAAGTTTGTTTGTGCTGGCACAGGAGCCTCAAATCATTACATTCACATTTCCAGCTCTGGATAGTAACATTTTGAATATAAAATTAAGCAAATGTTTTACTTTAAGTCACAAACCCCAAGTCTATTCATGTTGGATTTTGGAAAACCTTTATAAAAACAACATAACCCAAGATTGCATCTAAACTGCTTGGCAGCCAGCCTGTAATGACAACCAGGAGGTTTATTGTTGTGAATTAGTTATTTAGAAGAAGCTGAAAGTGTGACAAAATAATGACAAGAGGATTTTTATTTGTAGAAAGTCAAAGCTGATAGTTCTCAGTGGGAACATGCTGTACAATGTTAGAGCAGAGACTGCACCGAGAGAGAGGCAAACGTAAGAACCTGACTGACGAGAAGTGAGAACGGGGGGAGAAGCATGTGATGGGGACAAACCAGAGGAGTGGTCAGTGCCTTGTAATGATAAGGGATTTCCTTATTCTATTCCATGAAAATCTTTCCTACTACATTGTAATTGCATGAAGGAAAAAACACAGACAACTGAAGAAAGGGACCAAGAAAAGACTTCCTCTGTTCTGGGTATGCCGAGCGCGGCTTCGCTGGCGAACCCCGAGGGCATTGTTAGTGCAAGCCCTATTTCTTGTGAAGGAAGCCAGCCTGAGAAATAATGAGCAAGAATAAAGGGGCTGTTGCCACAATATTATGATTATTTGAGGAAATAATGTGATATGAAGATTAGCACAGGATAATAGCTATTGCATGTAGCAGTGTTTTATGGTCCATTCTGCATTGCTTAACATTATTACTCATTCTGTGTCAGGCACTGTTAAACTGAATTTTAAAAGGAGGCCCTTTGCCTGGCTCTGGTGTTGGAGGCTTTGGTGTATTGTTAAGCCTTACAGTCTACGTGTCTCCGTGCATAATGTAACACTTACTGGTTTGAACTATAATTCTCTTTTATAATCTTTTACTACTGTGAGACATTGTCCCTTATGGAATTCCCATAACCTCAAACTTGATTTTCTTGCAAAAACAAACTCAAACAGTTCTTTTCTGCACTTTGTAAGTTAGTGTAGACATTGCCTCTCTGCAGAGGACATGGACATCTCTGTATCTTCTTCCTTCTTCAAATTATGGAACTGTATTTTCCTTTGATGTCTGGGGTAGGAAGGAATTCACCTGTGGCTCAGTAGCAGGATCAGGTGACATCAGTCCTTGTGCAGGTCTAGGGGGTCCTGCAGAGCTGACATTACTGACTCTTGCTGCCCACTCTCCTCTGCAACGACTCGAATGGAACCCTGTGCTAAAACCAGCCTCATGAGATGGCTCCAGTCCATTGCAGAGCCAGATATGACATGGCCAGACACAGTTCTGGCCCTGTGCAATTCAAGGGCAGATATTTGAGAAGTATTAAATTTGGTAAGAAACTTCACGCTATTAGTCCTTGCCACGTAGCTATGAAGATCTTGCCAACTTTTGACAAGGGCATGTAGTGATAGGACAAAGGGTAATGGCTTTAAAGTGAAAAGGGTAAAGGACCACTATGGGCCATATCCTGGCACTGTCACAGTCCCTGTGTACAGAGCTGAAGGAGAGGGAGGAGACAAAGCAGGTCCTATGCTGTCCAGTCAGTCCTAGTGGCACATGTAGGTCTCTCATCAGGACTTTTGGGCCATCATTTCATCAGAGGTGGGTGTTACCTGGATGATTTGGCCTTTTGGGAAGGCTACATTGCAGACTTAGGATAGTCCCTGCAGTGCCTGAGCTCAGCCCTGCATCAAATCCACAGGGTCATAGGACAGCTCAGGGTTGAACCAGTCCTCAACACTGCCCTGCCTTGACCACAAAATGACAGATTGGCCTCTGTGCCAACATTTCCTGCTTCAGGCCCAGCTGCACTAGCGTGTGCTTGGACATGACTGCAGTGAGGACTTAAATTCACTGCCCCAAACTGCCTGAAAACTACAGCTTGGGTTTAGTGTTGATTTTGTAGGCTATGGGCCAAGGGATGAGCATCAAGACCTGATCTTTGTTTGGGCTATGAGGGTTCAGGTGGGCCTGGGTTCGAGAAGAACTGTCCTCTCCTTTGCCTGCAGATTGGTGGCATTGCTCTCCTCCAGCATCCCAAGAGGCTGGTGACAAACATGCACATTTGTGAGAGGCTGTCCCCAGAGAACTTGTCCCCATTTCCAACAGTCAGCAGGCAGCTTTTCTTGCCAGTTCCCAAGGGACAAGGTGGGGGTCATCCCCTTTGCCACCACCCTGATTTTTCCTTGCAGACCCATGTTCCAGGAACATCCCCATGCAGAGCAAAGCTGAAAATGCACTCCTTTCTCTTCTGTTGCCCTGGGATGAGGTGCAAGGCGTACCTAATGTCCCTTGAGTCAGGAGCTAAATTTGGCTTTATTCCCCTTTGTAAAGTCTGTGCCAAGGGAAGATTTTTCTGAGCACATCAGGTTTATTAGTCTAAAAAAAAAATGCAAGGAGACAGGCTATTTATGTTTGTGAGTGCCACCAACAGGCACCATGTGAATTCTCTATTTACCTCTCTGCTGGGGGACTGTATTCCCAGTCTCCATCTCACAGCAGGCAAATGTCTGCTAGGAACAGAATATGCATTATGATGTGCAAGTCTCAGCATCCTGGGACACAGCAATGAGTCCCAGGCCACCCCACACCTCTCCACACTGCTGTGAGGCAGCCTAAAACTGCAGCTGGGTCTGCAGAGGGAGCAGGGGGAGACACAGGGTTTTATTTGTTTGGGAAGCACTCAAACACCATGGAGATGAAGGCCACATAAGCACCTAGGTAAATAGAAAAGGCTTTGCTAACAGCGAGCAGTAATGCCTAATGAGTCATCCTGCTGCCCTGCAGTGCTGTTATCACTTTTGCGTTGTGCAATCAAAAGCTATGAAGTTGGCAATAAAAATAATGTGCGATGAAATGAATATCTGCCTGGTTATGCAGGAGGCAGCCGTTTCCTATAGATACTCAGTGAAACATAGGCAGTTGCTTTCAAAGTCAAATTCCAGATGATCCAGTTTCTTTGAGCTTCCAGAAGGCTCAGATCTTGATTGAGATGCCTCTGTATAGACTTCTCTTTAATTAAAACTGTATCAAGTATTTGACTGAAGAATGTCTCCTATTTTTTCATGACAACGTGCCTCTCAGGGTCAAAGAGTCACAGAAAGAGACCATCTAATTCATTCACCACTACAATATGAATAGTTGGAGACTGCTGTAGGCTAGCAGCTCCTCTCCTCCACATGATGAACTGTAACTTAATATATGGAAGCAGCTATAGGGGATGTTCTTTCTGTATCTGATCCTGAAAATATATAATGCAAGGTAGGTATTTAAAAATAAAATTTTTAGCTAAAATGGGGTGTCTCTTCCTCCACCCTTTCACCATTTTAAGTGCTGACCCTGAGGTGAACTTTAAAAGAGTCTCTGTACTTACCCACTTGCTTTTGTATCTAGGAATTTCAGATAGGATTCATCATGAAAGAGTCTATTTCTGTCAAAGAAGCTGTGCTTCCTGCATATTTCAGCTTCTTACTAAAAGTTTTCTTTCCCTGTGGGATTCTTGAGCTGTGTTCAAGTTCAGGTATTTAGTTTTGTTCAAGGTAAACATACCAGTAGTGGGAACAGATTTCAGCCTCGAACTTTTGGAGATTCAGCCATTTATTTTAATTAGGCATTTATTTTAATAAATGTCACTTTCAGTAAAGAGAAGGAGAAGCCAATCCAAATCTCTGGGGTGAAACTGTAGAAGACCTTGTTTGTATCCAGCTTTCACAGTTCAGTCCTGCCCTTGTATGGGCTGGCTGTTCTTGCCACTGCACTTCGATCCAGATCTGAATTCAGGCCTAATACCTGTGGTTTGGGCCCATCTCATATTATTAGTCATCTCCTCATCAAATCACTGCTTCTGGTCAGTCACTCCCATTTGGAGAAAGGATTTCTCATACCAGTTTGCATTTCTTATCCCAGAAACTCTATCCCAGCCATGGCTCCAGCTTAAGTTACTGTCAGTCATACATATCTATTCACATCCCTTTGAGCTGCTGTCTTCTAGATATTGTGGAATCATAGAATATCCTGAATAGGAAGGGGTCCATAAGGATCACCAATTTCAAATCCTGGCCCTGCAGAGAACAACCCCAAGAATTACACCACATGCCTGAGAATGTTGTCCAAACACTTATTGAGCTCTAAAATACACTGTCCTTTTCCCCAGGAGCCATTTCCAGTTGTCTTTGGCAGGGGAGTTCTGGATGTGTGCAAGAACAGGGTGGGGGCTCAGCTCCTTTTCTCTACTTGACAAGTTATCCCATCATGAAGGATGGAGATTTTTTTCCCTCTCTATCCAGGTAGGGTCCCACTCTTTCATTCCCTGTTATATATGCTTTCTCAGTTCAGCTCTACGAAGATTCTCAGAAATTTTTCATTTCTTGATCTGTCTTTTGGAATTGAAAAATATATAACAAATATTTAGTGAGCCACAGAAGAATTCTCTGCAGAGTGATGGGAATACATATTAGATGTGAAATGAATCTCAGGTAATGAAGAGAAGGTTTTAAGTGTCCATTAAAAAACACAGATGTTGCTCCAGCAAGGCTTGGTATCACTGTGTTCTTTATCTGCAGATAGAAAACACATGTTCATTTCTCTTAGCAGGAAGTCATAAGATCCTTTTCTTTTCTCTCTAGTAGCTGAAAGAGCAGCACTTCTTTGTGTTTACAGCTCCCTAACACAACCTATAACTGACTCCAGGACTCTAACCCAGAGAATGGGTGAGAGGAGGTCATTGCTTGTCAGGGAACACTCAATGAATCCTTTCAGTAGTGCAGAAGGACAAGAAGACACTTCAGCAAAATCTATCTTGGCTTCATGTAAGTTTGGTGGAACAACCATAATGCCCTTCCTTTTTAATTTTGATGCTTCTAGCCATTTTTTTTTTCCTTTGGCATTAATTAAAAATCAAAAATAAAGTATAAAAAAAGCTTCTAGAAATAGACTTTTAAGATATTGGAAGATAATTTCAACAGGAAAGTCAATTGCAAAGAGG
Organism: Drymodes brunneopygia; assembly: GCA_013400955.1. Classification (NCBI taxonomy): domain Eukaryota; kingdom Metazoa; phylum Chordata; class Aves; order Passeriformes; family Petroicidae; genus Drymodes; species Drymodes brunneopygia. The sequence goes on along the minus strand of VZTZ01014960.1, from coordinate 822,836 downwards.
TTGTCTTTAACCTCAGACAAAATTAACTGCATGATGATGTAGTCAGTGAATGGATGGTTGAATGTTTTACATTTATTTGGGCTCCATTGAAAGTCACTGGAACTTGTTTTATCTACCTTTAACTATTTGAAAATTAGCAGTTTGATGTAAAATTTCTAAGACTTTTAGGGTCTGATTCTGGGCTATGGAGAAAGGCACTCTGGAAGGACAATTCAGCCTAGATGTCACAGAGCCTACTTAAACTTCTCTCTGAAAGTAACTACAACTTGCCTAGAGAAGAATCCAAAATTACTAGTCTAACCTTGATCTTTAATTTTTAGATGGCTTAAATTTAGTGTAATAAATCCTATTCATATTACCCAGACCTGTCGTGGCCAAGGTTTCTGTTGTCTTACAACTGATTGGATGGCTTTGAATTGGTGTTGCAGTGGATCATATCATACAAGTCTTTCCTGGTGACTGGTCCCATCCAAGCTGCATGGACACTGAACTAGCTCTTTGTCTGTGAATGGGACAGTGTGGTCCAGGGAGTAGAGATGACCAGCACATCAGCTGGTCAGTGGTCAGGATTAGTTGTCTGGGGTGAATTTTGAGGCTGGGCAGATACAGCCAGTGTCTGTACACTTCAGTGGTGTCTGTGTTTTGTAAAGATCATGGGATAGTTTTTACCACCAAATGTAAGAGCTTCCAGATCTGTTTACCTTGTACCTCCCCTGAAGAGAGGGAGATGCTCCAGTCTGGTGGCTTTTTCTAGGTTTGTTTGCAGCTCCGATGCTATGAATGCTCTGATAGCCCCTCCATAAGCACAGTTGTAGGGTGCTTGTGGCAGAACTGTGTACTGTGCAGTGATCCTCCAGGCGTGGATTTCGAAGCCTGATCTGTTGCTGTGATTGCTTGTACACCATTACAGGGCCTGCACTGGTGAGGTACCACAGGCAATGTGTGAGACCTGGAGGGGATGGACAGGTATAGACATGTGCAAACAAAACAAGCAAAAGTGTCTCCTGCAGGTGTGGGGAAGCCTGTGTGCTGGACACTTCAGCCCTTTGAGGAAGATCCACCTTCTGTTTTGCTCTCACATCTCACAGGAAGCTTGCAGGGTCATCATCCCCTCCCACTGCCAGTCATGCCTCAGCCCAGGGACAGCACCCTGCACCCAGGCAGCCCTCTTGGGTGACCTGCAGCTGGCTGAGTCTGGCAGAGCCCGAGCAGGGTATGGGTCTGAACTGCAGCCAAAGGAATCACCACTTGCAGGGACCCAAGCTGCTGTGAGATGCTCAGCCACAGCCTTGCATCTCAGTCCTATCCCTACCATGTGCTCAGCCACTCCTGCCTGTGCCCCATATGCTGAGAACATAAATGCTTGGCCTTGCATGATGCTCTTTCTTTCACCGTAGAAGAAACTTCTGAGTAACCATCCTATCTGGCATGGTCATCCCAGGCACCAGAGCAAGGGACAGACAAATGGGAGGATACTCCCAGCTCTTCCCATATTACAAATTCGAGCTGGAATGTTCACCTTTGTGCAGTGTGGGCTGACGGAGTGAGCTTTCCTGGCTCCCTGTGCAGCCAGTGTGCACAGGCTCAGGCATCTGTGGGGCTGCTCTCTGTGCATCTCTGCAGCTGCCCTTCTGTGGCACAAAGCCCACACCCTCCTCAAATAAACAGCTTTTAAAAGGAAGCTGGAACAAGACTCCCAGAGAGAAGCATCAAGGGAAGCAGCAAGTAGCAACAGAGGCCGTAAGAGAGATGAACCCACTAACCACCATAAGTAGATAAAAGGAGATGCTTTCTTCATACTGTCAACCGAGTAAATAGCTCCATTGTCGCTGGGGTATTATTTGTGTAATCCCTCGGAGTGAATACTGTTTCAAATCTGCTTGTTTTCACATGCAACCACACTTCCTGCTGCTGCTCTCAGCACTGCAGTGCCCAGGCCTGCCAGCAGCCCCGTTTCAAAGGCAGTGAGTTCTTCCAAACTGTGTTTTTTCCCCCCACAAGTTCAGAGCCAGGCAGGCAGGCAGGAGAAGGTTGTTTCTGAGGACCCAGCCAGCTTGGCCGCGTTCCTGCAGCACCATGAAGCTAAGATGAGCCAGCAGATGCCAGCTCCTCCCCTATGCCCCTGAGGATGTGGTGCAGGGGAGGTCCCCTGGCAGCAGAAAGTCTATTCTGGAAGCCATCACTTTAGCCATGTCATCCTGTGCTGCTTGCAACCGTCCTGGAGGAGGCAGATGCTCAGAGGGAAACCCAGAGCTGCTGAGGGGTTCTGCTCCAGCTTGGGGTGTCCCTTGTTTCCATTTAAAGCAATGCTGCCTCTTCCTGCCTCCCACCCACACAAAACAAGATCCCATCAGTGAGGAATCTGGTCCATTCCTGTATCATGCCTATTCCACAGTAATCAGTGCTGTGGGGCACAGCACTGGAGGATAGAGAAAGTCCTAAATGCTGAGCTGTGACTTTTCATCAAAAACCAAAGTCTTAATTGCAGAGGCACAAATCTGAGTGGAAACCTCTGACTCCAACATCAGCATACACCTTTTAACTCAGTCAGTTTGATGTCAACACATATGAGCAAATTTGCACAGATTTGATAAAGGATCTATTTGATTGTATGTTGTCAAGCTGGAGTAGAGACCTTGTGCAACTAAGACTTAATTTATATTGACTTACCTGAACCACTGAGGATGCAAAAAGCTGTGTACAACTGCTTGATAGAAACCAGTTTTAGAAAGGTCCAAAGCTTAAACATTGTAAATAAACATTTAAGACGAGAAAAGGAAAAAAGAAAAAACCCAAACAAACAAACAAACAAACCCAAACAAACCCAAACAAACAAACAAACAAAAACCCCAAGCAAACCATTACACATTTTCACAAAAATGTGAAGTGAACAGGTGCTCAGGTGACACATCAGTACTTGTCCCATTAAACTTGTAGAGGGATAATGGGATTTGTCCATGTATCTTCAGGTTGGGGCACAGCAGATGTTACCTCCTATGATGACAGGTGGAATTTTCATGTTACATGAAAGGAAATCATGGAAAGACTTGGGAGTATCTATCCCCTTCTGGCTCCCACCAAAAGGACACAGCCCTGCCTTCGTGTTGGCATGGGGGATCTGGCAGCAACATGCTACCCAAATCTGGGAAACCAGAGCAAGTACCTCACCCTTGTGAGGCAGCATCTGTGCCTTGTGTGCTCTGCCCAGGACACACACCTCCTCCAGGGCTCAGAAATGACTCAAGGCAATTGCCATGCTGGGTATCTTACGTGGCACTCCTTAAGACAGAAGTTCGCCTGGTACTGCCTTTGGGAAAGCGTGTATGCTCTACAATTCCCCATGTCACACCGTGTGGAATAGTTGGCATCTTGCTCCCAAAGGAGTCACCTTTCCTGTGGTGTCTGAGTGATCTTGGAATAGCATCCTAATTGGATCCATGCATATGCTCCCCAAGGCACTCTGACACTCCTGAAACCCATTCACTCGCCTTGTGGATCATTAAAACCCTTTGCTACTGACAGTGCTACTCCCAAAAGGTTTCTTTGATGTCTGTTTGGATATAAGTCTTAAATTATCTTATAAATAAACATCTGGATGAAATTAAAAATAAATCTTATAAAATCTTCTAAAAATAAATCCTGTTTGCAGGCACAAAACTGCTTTTGAACAAAATTTTAGTTTTCTCCCCCACAAAACCAGAGGTGGAAAAAAGCCTTTCCCCAGCCTCTGTTTTCCATTTAGTGCTCAGCTACAAACTCAGAAGTGTCAAGTTCATCCTCTGCACAGGCATGTTGAGAAGGCTTCCTGCTATGTGCCACGGCTTGACTGCTCCAACGAGCAAATCCAAGCCCTTTTCCAGATCTGATCCATAGTAAAAACCTGGGATTCTTATGTGGGTTGGAGATGGGGTCCTGAGCTTTCTCCCCATTTGCAGTAATAAGCTCCAGGTCTGGCGGGAACACCCACCTCCTACCCTGCAAGGATTATATCTGTGGAATCTCACTAGCTGTGAGACCCGTGCTGCTGTCTCCTTCCCCACTGTCTCTCTCAGAGGGGCTCACTCTTGCATTTGGAGCACAGGGCTGGAGTCTCTCACAGAGTACTGGAACCTCTCTCTTGCTCTGTGGCTCCATCTGCTCTGCAGCTGGTTTGGCAGATGACAAGTGGCATCTGGTTTGTGGGCTTTGGGAGCAGAAGGAAGTGGTTGGTAGGGACAGGCTACATCAAGGGTCATCAGGCTTAAAAGGAGCCCTGAGTGGGCCATCCCTTGACCAAGTGCTGGCTCCACATGGTCCAACAGGCAGAATATGTCCCTCAGTCCATGACAGGTCCCAGTGCTATCTTCTGCACTGGAAAAGAATTTGTTCAGAGTTTTGTACAGTCTCTATGGAGCTCTTGCCATAACATGCCTCAGACAGAAATCCCTTCTGGAGGCATATGGTCTTCATAAGCACCTTGAGATTCACAGAGCTGCCTGGCAAAGAAAAAGGAAAGTGGAGACTGATAGGAACACAAATTTCTACATTTCTGGTGGTCTGTAGCTCACTTCTGAATGTGTCAAACTCAAGCTTGCAGGGAAAACAAGGAAGGATGCTTCACTGCCAAAGGCTTTCTGCCTGCATCCCTGCTCCACACTCCTCCTGTCCAATGCCAGCTCCCTTGGGAGGCCAACAACCAGAAATGCTGCCTCTCTGCTTGCATGGTGTCAGTACCCTGAGCTGCTGCAGAGACAGCTACCCTGTTTACTTGTGCTCGGCATCTCACATGTCCAGACACATCTTCCTGATAGCTTTGTTTTCCCTCCTCTGTTATTTTAATCTGGAAAGAAAGAGATCAAGAATTATCCATTTACCAGCTTTTCTACAGAGCATAAGCATTCCTTGTGTTTTCCTCAGGGATCCATTATTCCAGAACACTGTAGCTCTTTCAGACTGTTTCTGCAAATCCTCTTGAAAGAGTGTCTGAGTTAACAGTGTGCCAATATCAAGCTTTCAGGAATAAGGAGCCAGGCCCCCAAAGTCATGCGATTAGCTTCAAAATAGAGAGTGGTTTAGGTTTTATAAAAACAAGCTTTAAAATTTGGCATTCATTTTGTTTACTTTTTGTTTTTCAATCTTTGGCATATGCTCAAGTCACACTTTCAAGCTTTTCTCCTGTAACTGTTAAAAACAGAAGCTGGCACTCTCAGGAGCTGATTCCCAAGACTCAGAGAGCTGGGACTTAGGAAACTGGAATTCAGGGATAATCATTATAAAATTGCAAGAGCTGGGACCATTGAGTTAATGGTATGGTAAAAACTGTTTGCCAGGAATATCATGACTCTGACTTTCATGTGCTTTTAAACCTTTTTGATCTGTGGTCTCAATCTATCTCTGAGTATTACCAAACCTATTAAATAGGCCTAATTATTTTTACTTAGAGTAATATTGCACTTTTATAAGCTTTATTTGTCTCTCCAAAGCCCACAGGAGAGCATCTGTCTTCCTCTGCTCTGCACAGTAATGTTTTGGGTAGATGCCAGGTTCAGATTATTGAACAGCTTGGTTTAGGTGAAGATAGTTTGACCCCTTCTAACTGAAGGCACCCCCTATGCAAGGTGGGTGTCTAAGGTCCTGTTGTAGTTGGTGGAAATGAGGGTTTGAGCCAGTGGCCCCACAAATGGACAACTGAGTTGCTTTGAGTAGCCATGTCACAGAAACACAGAATGGTTTGAGTTGGAAAAGACCATCGAGTCCATAAAGGTCATCTAGTTCCAGTCCCCCTGCCAAGGCCAGGGACACTTCCTGCTTGACCAGATCAGAGCCCCATCCAACCTGGCCTTGGACACTGCCTGGAATGGGACACCCACAACTCTGAGTAACCTGTTCCAACACCTTACTACTCTCACAGTAAAGAATATCTCACCCAACCATTACAATCTATCCAGAAGGCAACACTCTTCCATTAGGTCTCTGCTTGCCCATGTGTTCTGATGCTATATTTGGGTATCTCAGCTGGCACTTGCCACCAGCAAACAGATTTCCAGGTTGAGAGGTAACAGAGCTGGTGAGCTCAGTAGTCTGGAGAGCTGCTCGGCTGACAAGAGGGAGGCATTTTGCTTGCACATCTTCAATCTGAATCAAACCTTGCTGTTACAGATGATCAGTGCTTTAAATTGTATTCCCGAGGTGAGTAGAGCTGAGCTAACAGAGGTGTTTGTAGATGAAGTGCTCTCAGTATGGTCACGCGAATAGGAGTTCTGTGCTGAGAGCCCCTCTTTGTAAAGTCCCATCACTGCTTCTGTGAACAAGGGTCCCCAGTCTGCAGTGTTAACTCTTCTAGTTGTAAAATGACTATATTTTTGTTTTCATGCCTAGTTAAATCTGTACCAGTAATGCTTGTGATCCTTCCCTATGTCTAATTTTTCTTCCTTTGTCACACCTTTACAATGGCATTTCTGGCGACCTGCATTTTAACAAAGAACCACTAAAACAGCTCTTTTCAATGACTTTGCAACACCTTTTGGCAGTTATTAGAAACCAATTTTTGCCACAATGTTTGTGCAAGAAACCTTACAAATCACCCTGCTGCTTAGGATCAAAGATGACAGACACACACAGAGGGGCATTTCTACTGAGCTGACAAATACACTCAGTAAAGGTTTTTTCCTTTGCTGAGTGTATTCCCGTTGCTATGGGGCACAACTGTGGTTTGCTGAAACAGAGGTGTTACTGCTGCAACTGTGGCCAACAAGTTTTGGAGCAGCAGTGTGGGTTTTCTGCCTCACCAAATCTAACCCCTGCCTTCCCTCTGCTGCCAGGAGCAGCCATGGCCTGTAACCCCTTCCAGAGGCTGGACCAACTCTGCCCTAAAAGCAGTGTGCTTTTGAACTCAGTCCTTCTCCTGGAAGGCTGTTCCAAAACTTCATGCCTCTGAGCAGGAACCTCATTTCCAGCTCTGCGGTTAGTTTGTTCCCATTTGTTCTCATGCCAGTGTTCTCTTTTAAAGTCAGTGGATCTTTCCCCACATTTACCTCAAACTAATCTATAGTGAGCTGTTGTATTGCTGATCAGCCTGACTAAGGTTACATTTTTGATCTCATCTCATAAAATGGGTCTTCTTCCCAGCAGCAGCCCTCTACACTTCCACATATTTGACTTCATTTTCTTGAACATGACTTGCCAGAAGTCTACCCTGTTTCCCAGTTAGTAATATTACCACTCCCCTTCTACTGGAAGTGCCCCAGCAGCAGCATCTGAGCCTTATTTCTGTTGTTCAAAGCCTTACTGGATTTATCAGCTATTCCAGTTGATTGGTATACCATGTTTTTCCCTTAGTACAGGATTTTCAGCTGATTCAGAGAAAATTTGTAGGAGTCTGCAAAGATCCTTCCTTACTCTGAGTGTAGGACCACCAATTCTGTATAATCACATTTCTGCCTCTCTTGCTCCTGCTCTCATGGTGATTTTAATCTTTCTGAATGATACTCATCTCCTCATAGTGATCAACACTTCTTTGATATTGTGGCATTGGTCTATTTCACCAATACTTTCCTTCATTTCTGTTGAGGTTATTGATGAAATATTCAGTAAGAACTGTTCAAAGGGTCTTCTGTGATGAACCCTTGTAATGATCTTCCTCCCTGCAGATGTTGTGTCTTACAGGACTACTCTGCCATCTCCTCTTTGATCAGCTCTCCCCTGCTTTACTATTCTTTGCCTAATCCCTACTTTTCCCAGTCCAAATAATGAATTCTCCTGTGGCATCACACCAGACACTAGACTTACTGCAGATCCCTGTGTAGAAAACAGTTGCATCAGAGAAAGAGATCAAGTTCATCTGGCATGACTTTTACAAATCTGAATGCTTTTTAATCCATTTTCCTTCTATATCCCTTTAAAAATTATTCTTTCCATGTAGTTTATTTTCCTGTCTGATACACCATTGCTGTGAAGCAAGAAGATTGCAGTTGCCTTTATTACTTTGCTTTTCCCTCTTGAGAGTAGGTACTAATTTGCTCTTACTCTCAGCTTGACTAATTTGCATGTCTCCTTTGCTCTGCCTGTGCAGTTTTGTACGCTGACTCTTCCCTCCTTTAGATACAGATATCACACCATAGATTTTGAGTACCTAACAGGTTTTTAAAGTTTTTTTCTAGGTCAAGTATGAACTTTTCTGTTCTCACATTCCTGTGTTACCCTTTTTTCCTCCTATATTCAACAACAGCCTTTTGTAAACTACAGGAAATTATTAATTTCATTATGTAGCTTTAATAATACTTTCACACAGGTCCATTTGTCTCAATTGTCTTTTCATTTGAAAAACTTGCCTATTTTTTTAACAACCTCTGCAAGGTCTATATCAACTACTGTTCTTGTAAATTCCCCTTTATCTTTTCTAACAGTAACATGTATTTTCAGTCCTCCAGTGAGTTGTCTTGCATCTTTTATGTAAAGACATTTCAGGCTTCACTGATGTTCAAGTCCTTGAGATAATTTAATTTGTTTCCTTTGAAATTAATTTGCCCTTATGAAATTGCAAATTTTATGTTACCTTTATATTTTTCTTTTGCACAAAGTTCAGATAAGGCCTCTTTGGTTTTATTCTATCCAAGAATGCATTTAAGGACTGTGGGTTTTGTGACCATTTAGCAAGAAAAAAGCTAAAATAGCAATGTGTTTGATTTAATGATTATGTCATTAAAAAAGCCCTGCTGGTTCTCACTGCCTGGAATACCCGAGCATCACCATTATTTGTAGCCTTAGCTCTTCCATCCATATGTATGTGCAAAAGGGGAAAATTTCACATAACAGAAATGATCCTGGTAGTATTTATCTCTCTACTAGTTTCCAAAAATCTTTCTTTGCAATGTTACTGTTACCAGACAACTGGAAACTGATTCATATTACCAGTGGGAAATACTTTTTGTGTTCTGGTGGGAATGTGGGTAGATGCCTAGGCCTTTGATAGATTTCTCAGCCATTTGAAATTCATAATGGGCAAAAACCAGTATGACTACTGCAGTCTGTATTGTCAAGATACAGGCTGGAGGAGAGAAACTCAAGAGATCCATGCTTGGTGGTGAGTGGATGACAAATTAAAAGGACTCTTGTGGGTAGGTTGGACTCATAAGCATCTACAGATGATGTTCCTTAGTGCTTTGATGAGGTAAACCCACTGTTTCTTCTGCTCTGTAGCATTATAGGTGTGCTGGACTGGTCTGAGACAGACCTGCAGTACTGAGTCATACTGCACATAAAATGCTCCATCATTCAACTCGTTTGAGATATGAGAGGTTTCAAGCAGTCTGGGGCACGTGGAACCAAAGAACAGCTTTACATCAGCTCGCCCTGCTGGGTGTGAGCCTGCCTTCACTTGCAGTGCATGGACACAGTCCCACTGGAATCATGAAATAGAAAATTACATAATTAGGGAATTAATCCCCCTCACTGAAAAACTCTTTCAAGCAACTGTCACAGACCTCTTGGTGCCTGAAGGATCAGTTTACTTCTGATGGGAGTTAGGCAGTCCCATCAACATCATGCCTTGGGAAATTTCCCCCATGAGGCTGTGCTGACTGGAGCAACAGCGATCTGTGTGTTGCATCTCCCTGCCAGCAGAGAAGTCTCCAGAGCTGTTTCCCAATGTCTGTGCCTGGGCAGAGGCTCAGTGCTCCGTGCTGGGCCTCCCACCCTGTCCTTGCATCACTGCCATCTGACCCCAAGATCCTACTGCCTCCCTGTTCCTCCCTGAGGCTGCCCAGGAGCTCCTGGGTGGAGAAAGAGACAAGAAGCAAAGAAAGCTGACAAGGACAGAGCAACTCTGTCTTGTGGGTGACACCCCTGCCCATGGCAGGGAGGTTGGGATTGAATGACATCTAAGGCCCCTTCCAACCCAAATCATGCTATGGTTCGATGGAAACAGGTCTCCTGTGTGACAGCACCTGCACCAGCACAATGACCACCAGCATATGGGCTTGGGCATGCCATGTTCCCTGTCCTATAGGGGGTCTTGCTTCAGCCTCTCTCATTGCTACCGTTCCTCCCAGGACCTGCTAAGGTCCTGCTGCTCAGTGTTCATGTCTACTGTACCTCCCAGACCTGTTACTCCCATTTTGTGGGTGTGATGGATTTGTTTATTTCCACTGAAACACACTTATTGCACTGTACAGGAGCTGGAGAGCACAGAGCAGAGCCCTCAGCCACAAACACAAAAAGTGTCAGATCTTTCACTCAGAAATGGGTTCTTTTGTGGCATTGAAATATACACATATATAAAAAAAAGGAATAAATGAGCCCTGGTGTAATGAGTGTATGAAGCACTGAATCAGCAAAGGGACAATACAGGCTTTTGATTTGCATCAATGGGAAACACAGAAAACAGTGTATGGAGTAGGCAGATCATAACTCACACTGGAGTAAATAACACAGATATTGTTCCGACCTTGTGTGGAGGTTTGCTGCTTCAGTAAAAAATTTTATTGCTGCTGACCATTTGTTTCAAAGGGGAATATGATGTGTAGAAGGACATTTTTAGAAGGAGTAGAGGATACATTCATAAAATAGTCTTCTGCATCTTTATGTTCAGGTAGTGTTCTGTTTAAAGACCTGAAATAAAATGATTGTTACCTCCACTCTGCAGCAGATGTGAGAGTTCTTTTTTTTCTCGAGTGTTTGCTCACAGGCATGGAACCTCTTGTGCTGGAGGTTGTATGGAAAATGAGTGTGTGCCCATCCACAGAGGGAGGACAGAGACATGCAGGGAAGCACAGAAAAGAAGACTGTTCTGCTCAGGTCAATAGGAGTGGCCATGGCACCCCCAAAACCTTTTACATAAAGGTCAGAGAAGACCATCTCCATTCTTGACATTCTCTCCCACATGAATTAAATGTTTTGAGACCTGGTGATCTTGTGGCAATCCTGGGCCTGAGAAAGAGATTTGTGATAGCATAAATATTATAAAATACTTAACTCAGTGCACTCAGGTCCTGGGACTCATTGATTTGCCATTGAAGATCAATAACCACCCAGCCCAGTGTCTACCCTGCTTTGGGAAATAGGAGTTTCACAAAGGGCCACAGCCCTAGCAGGTGATCAGGCCTTTTACAAAGCAGATCCTTTTTAAGAGAAAAAATGAAAATTTTTAAACAGGCACTTCCTGTGAAAACTTCTGTTGAACTGAAAACCGGAAATTTCTTTGGAAAAAATATTTGATTAAAAAAATGGGTGACATCTTATCATAAACTCTTAGTCTGCAGCACACTTCCTGACCAAGCCAGTTATAATGATGTGGCCTGTCAGTGAAAATTTCTGCTTTTTCTTCCTTAATTTGGAAAGGATAATCATATGCAGTCAGTCAGAAACCAGCCTTTTCCCAGTGGTTATACTGTCTTCCTGATGTAGATATCCTTAAGAATGGATTTGTGGTTTGAGCAGTTACATGTGACAGCAGAAACCCATTCATAATGAAACAGACTCTTCCCCACAGCCCTGCTGAGGGGTTTCTGAAGGATCCAGCATCGTAAAGTACCCAAGCACCATAAACTTGTGATTCCCCCAACATTCATCCCATTGCTTAGAGAAGCACTAAAGAGGAGCTGCTGCATGAGGCTGCAGCAGGCAGGAGAATGTGGCATGAGATGGCAGGGGCCAGGTGTGTGGTAAGAAGATAAATCTCCTGAAAGTCATCAACTTTTGGGGTGCAGTGATCTGTAGATGGGTTGTTTGCTCATTATTACTATTCTCAGCTCTTTTTGCAGCATGGAAAACAGTATCTCAAGAAGTCTGAAGCACCAGTGTTGAAGGGATGAGGGGAACAAGGGAGCAGAATTCAGAGGAATGCTTAACAGAGAGTGTTAAAAATTGAGGTGCAAGGAATGGGATGAGGAAATAACTGCCATTAAGTGAAAAGTGACAACAAAATGATCCCACTGAAGCTCAGGAAGTCTCTGGACCCACACAGTGCCTGCTTTTTAACCTAAACCCTTGCTCCTGGTGCTGCCTTGCACGGCCATGTAAGCTCCTTAGGTGTAAGCTCTTTGGTGGAGTGAGGGCTGGCACCACGGTGTTCCTTGCTTCCCTGGGAGCCTAGCCCCAGGCACCATGGCCAGGGTGGGACAGGGTGCCAGCAGCATGGCTGCTCCAGACCCACATGCAGACACAGGCAGTTTTAGGGCTCGTTTTGTAAAAGCACCATTTTGTTGGTGTTAGTGTGTTGTGTTCCACGAGAACGTGAAGGCAGCTGAAGCGTGGGAGGTGCTGCCCTCCAGGAGAAGCGTGTGCCTTGTGCCACAGAGCCCCGTGCTCCAAGCCCAGCACTGAGCCTCCATCATCCCCAGGCACGTCTGCACCATTTGCTGCTTCAAACAAGCAAACTCAAACTCCTTCGTACAAATGTGAAGACTGTACTTGGTGAATCCCATCAAGGCAAGCAGCAACAGTGTGTCCCAAACATCAGCACAGCAACAAAAAGCATAGTATGAAGTCTAATCTTACTTTTTGTTATTTTTTTTTCCATGGATATTTCCCCATCACCTCCAGTTGAACTTGCCCCTCATTCCCAGGCTGGGAGATCTAGCTAATCAGAGTTGTTTGCAAAGCTTTCTTAGCCCTCAACAAACGCCATTTCTTTGCTGTGTTTGTCAGTGTGGCGAAGCAATTATTGCCGAGATCTGAGATGTGATTACGCGTTTGTGGAGGAGGAGGAGGGGGGTGGAAAGTCGAGGACATAATGTAATAATGAAATCCATTGTCACGAATAAATCTGTAGGAGGATTTAGATGTTTTTCCCTTTTTTCTGACCCACTTGGTCCTCACGTGTCTGGCTGTGCCAGGAGAGCTCTTGATGCTGCAGGAAGGTAGCACAAGGGCAGGGAACAGATCCATCTCCAGGTATAGAGAGTGGGATGGATCTTACCTATTTCCAGGAGAAGAAATAAAAATAAAAATGTATTCTGTTTAGTTCAAGTGTGCATGAAATACTTTCAATGGTAAACTCAAAGCCCTGCCTGCCATCCTCCCACGGCCTGACCTAGCCATCCCTGCACTGGCAGTGGGATGATTTTTATGGAGCAGTTCCTAATTTCTGAGACAAGTTGTAGGGTGAGAGGAGAAAAACAGTTGGCCCTCCATCCTCACACAGACCCCAAGGCAATCCAGGGTGTCCTGAGCTCGCAGTGCTGGTGTGCAGTGTCTGCAACACCCACCCCAACTGCAGCAGCCGGTACCTTCCCAACACAGTACCAGATTGCCTCCTCCTTAAAGAAAATGGACTACTTCCTGTGCTGAACCTTGTCCCTTCTGCCCTTATTATTTCCAGATTGCTTTAATTTTAGGTACTTCTCCTATTTTGCCCTTACTTCCCCAGTGTGTTGTATTTCTTCATGTTTACTCTGCTTTGTAATTTTAGCCTGGTTTCCTAAGGAAATGATGCACCGTTCAAATGAAACAATCATGTTGTTTGTGGCTCCATCTACATCTTAATCATCCTCTAACATTGAAAAAAACACCCCAGAACACTGCTCTACCGTAACTGCATCTGATGGAGGAGAAAATATTTCCAAGGCATTTCAGCAGACGGGGTCCATGTGCTGCCAGAGGAGGGTGTGGTACCCTTCCCTGTCTCTCCCTGCTTCCCTGTCAAAGTGCTGCTTGGCTGCTGCTGCTGCATCCCTATCCCACCGGCCTTGGAGGTGCAGTCAGAAACCAAAAGGCTCGTGTCATTGTAGCCAGACCACAGGGAGAAGGCAAAGCAAGGCAAGGCAAGGCAAGGCAGGACAATGCAAGGCGAGGCAAGGCAAGTGCTTGAGTGCTTGCAGGGCCAGAGTACAGCAGCCGCTGTTTTCCTGGGGGTGACGGGTGGGTGGAGGAGCAGAAAGGAACAAACAAGGCTTCCAGATGAGTTCATCCCCTCTCAAATCACACTCATTGAAACACATCTGTGTTTCCAGGGCTGTGTGCAGCAAAAACTGCCTTAGTCAGCTCTTGTTTTCAGTTTTGTGTGTTGGCCATTTGTGTGGTTCTTTTTTTTGCCTCTTCAAATCAGATCCTCTGGTGCATAAGGGCTCAGTTCAGCCAGAGCTTTATTGAGAAAGCTGCTCCCAACACTTCCTAATCTCATAAACAAGAAAGAAATGACTTAATACTACAGAACAAAACCAGTTTTGTCAAAGTGAAGCAATGGCAGCTTCAAAGAGACACCTTGCATGCAGGGGTCTGCAGTGTCTATCAAGGGGCTGCAGACTGCTGTCTGAATGATGCTAACAGAATGATGTTTTCTAACCCAGGTAAATTATATTTTATTTTGAAATGGCAACACAGTAATTACTGTATTTGGGTAGTACCACAGGACACTCAACTACCATTTGGCAGGGAGATGATTAAATCACCAAGGTGTAATTGAAGAGTTCGATTGCGTTCCACCTCCAGCCACCAGCATCTGCAGCATTTTTGTTGTTAGCTGGTTTGAAGGCTGGCACATCCCTGTGGTCCAGTAGACCAAGGTGATGCTGCCCACAGGTCACTGCAGGCCTGGCTGTAGAAATCTGCACCTTGGCAGCCTGGAGATGCCTGAGCTGATGGACACCTCATTGCCTACATGCCACAGATACAGGTTTCATGGCAAGATTCATCACAGCAGATTCTGATCTGAAGGGCATGACTATAAGTGCATGTAGAAGAATCCCAGGTTTTGCTTACCAAACCTTATGATTTCTGACTTGACAAGGAAAGCTCCAAAATATCCTGCACTGTAAAATCTCAAAGACCCAATAACAAATACAGAATAGTCATTTTCCACCTTAAGTTCATGTATTTTTACCTCCAGAGCTTTCAGCTGACCATAAGCATTTTTTAAATATCTCACTTGCAAAAAGAATGTTTATGTTTTTCCAGGGACTGCCGATGCAATGCTGCACAATTAACAGCACCAGTCCAGCACTGGCTTTGCTAAACTGGAACTATCAACTTCACTCAGGCTGGTTACCAAAATTTTCTAGGTACCAAATTCCTACAGCAATCAATTGTCCCTCTGATTTCTCCAGACTGTCGGGGAAATTCGATGTCCTTGATGGTGGCTCTCAGGGCAAGCTGGTGTCCTGGAGGTGCTGTACATGGCAGCAATCAGGGAAAGGAGAACTCCTTCAGTAGAGCAGCAGCTGCAGAGCACAAAGCAGAAGCATTGCCCCACAGACGTTCATTAACATTCAAAAAACAAATATTGACTCAGTCATGTTTGTGAGCTTTTCTTTTTACCTTCCTCAGACATCCCAGCTGTACAGCAGAGCATGTGTGAATACTTGAGGAAAATTGTCTCTGGCCTCAACTGGCCCCCTGGATAAGATGTATTCTGGTGTTGCTCAATGTTGGAAAGCTTGCACTGCCACCCAGCAAAGGAACTGAAGCAACAGGATGTGTGGGGCAGAAGTGGCTGCTCAGAGTGAGCACAGGCATCTGGGCTCCCCACCCTGCCACTGGGCTGCCCAAGGACTGTC
This sequence comes from Drymodes brunneopygia, assembly GCA_013400955.1. Taxonomy (NCBI): domain Eukaryota; kingdom Metazoa; phylum Chordata; class Aves; order Passeriformes; family Petroicidae; genus Drymodes; species Drymodes brunneopygia. The sequence goes on along the minus strand of VZTZ01014960.1, from coordinate 807,366 downwards.
CCTTTGGGTGAAACCATCTGTGATGAGAAGCAGCCCTGATCTGTACACACTGAACACCATGTTGTTTGCACCTGCAGGACAGAACATACGGTGACCACCGAGCAATCTGCAGAACATCATTCCAGCTACATGGGGGAAAAAAGTGTATGAAATAGTAGAAAACTTTCTTGCATTACCTGTGTTTGAGAACTCCATACTGTGCCCAGTCACTGAGAGTGAATTCAACAAATACAAAGCAGTTATAAATTATTTATCCCAGCCGCCAGTGTTTTTGCAGCATGAGGCAACTTTCTATTTTGCTACCAGTCTATTACCTAAATCTAGAAATAATGGTGCATCTCATTAGGGACTCCAGATTTTAAAAACCCATACTCTGGGAGTGTGACCTCCATACTCAACTAATTTAAAAATGCATATTAAAAGATACACCACACTAGCACACTGCTGGAGAGACCTACCCCCAAAGGGAAAGCCTTTCTACATTCACAGGCCTTCCAGCATGCCCTGAGGACTCTCCAGTGAGGCTGTACAATAAAATCATAAAAAGCAGGACTGGAACAAACCTTGGGAGCTTGGCTACTGCACTGCCTTACTAATGAGTGGGATTATCTCCCAAGCCATTCCTGATAGGAGTGTGCCCAACCTGTTCACAAAGCCTCTAAGGATGGAAAACCTTTCACCGGGATTATCTTCATTGTTAGAAATGCCTAAACTGAAACTTCTGTGTACCTCATTTGGACACTGTGTGTCCTGTCTTCAGAGGATGTGAAAAAGGCTTTGTTACATCCCCCAATGCGGTGTGAGGCTGTGATTCCTCCAGGTTTCTCTTCCATAGATTAAATAAATTTAGCAGCAGCATTTTTGGGATGATCTTGAGAGACACTCTCATGCAGAGACATAAGGGATAAAGAAGCCCATTTCCAACAAGCTCATTTAGAAGAAAAAATAAAAATCTTCTGTAGAGGAGGAAAATAGCCTGGTTTTGGCCACTCAGAAGAAATGTTGCATTCAGGAGCTTTTAATAACTGTTCTTGTTAACTGCTTATATATATTCTGCATGAACAAGAACAAACACAATGGGAGCTACAGAAAGAAAAATGAAGAAAAAAAAAGCAGTTGTTTGTTACCTTGTTACCTTTCATAAAGGAGCTGTGAAGCTGAGTGGTTTAAATCCAATGAGAATATAATACCAGGAGACTGAAAAATCCCTTGAGAACAATATCGAAATCATGTAATCACAGAATGACAGGATAGTTTGGCTTAGGAGGTAATTTTAAGGGTTACCTAGTCCAACCCTCTGCCATGGGCAGGGACACCTTCCACTACACTGGGCTGCTCAGAACCTCATTCAGCCTGGCCTTGAACACTTCCAGGGATGGGGAAATGACAAAACTGACTTGCCTGACTGACAAGTGAATCCTAACTACTATCAGCAATGAAGTGTCCTGAGGGGCAACTTGGGCACACACTTGGTGCAGCAAGGACTAGAGGGAAAACAGTGAACATAATCTTGAGGGAAAGGGGGAGGTCTCTACAGCAGGGACTTTAGTATTAGCAGTGGTAAGAGCTGTCTGGTGGCATGCTTTTGAGATAGAATTGAGAAGCTCAGATAGGAAGAAAATAAGGGAAGACCAATGAAAGACAGCACAACAGTTAATTTTTGTTATCCTAAGGTACAAGGGATTATACAGCTCCCAGACACACAGCACATTATCCTGGTTCTCAATAAGAGGGACTTTCCTGGAAAGAGATGGATGGAAACATTGCTGACCTCTGTCTAAAAATGAAACTAATATCACATAAAGAGGAAAATTGAGATAACTTGACTATGGGTGCACAGATGTGGGTCTCAGTTGCAATGTTGACCTGGCAGCAGCTCCATTCACTGAGTAAGTGAACTTCCCTTGACTCTAGTGGGTGTTTTCCAGAACTAAGGACAGTTGGCATTGACAGAGGCTGTTAAGCCCCTGGGAGTTGGCCCTGCCAGCTCTCTCCCAAGTGCATCTTATGTCTGACGTGTTTCTACACCCAGCACCCTGACCCCAGGCGGGAAAGGACCCCATTTACTGCACCTGGGGGAGCCCTCCCAGCTGTGCTCCTCTGGCAGCTCAGAGGCTCCAGGCCTGATCTGCCAAATGCTTGTCTTGGGATGCCATGCTGGATTTGAGATGCCGAACTCCGGATGGTGTGCAGGTGTGCATATTTGGAGAAGGGTGTGAGTCCTGAGCAGGACCAGAGGGTGGGTTGGCTGCTCTCCTACATGCACTGTGAATGAAACAATGGCAGAGTCTGCCACAGCGCCCACGCCAGCCTCCTTGGAGACACAGCTTGGGCCAGAAGCCCTCAGTGCAGCCTGCAAACCCTGCCTGGAGCAGACAAAACCGCAAGCAGACTGTTTGTGGATCAGTGCCCTCCTTCCCACACAGACATATGCTGGGGGAAAAAACAAGCTTGCCTCTCTCCAAGCGCTTGTACAGGCTCCGTCTCTCTTGCCATTGGACTGTCCTATCAAAGCCAAGATCTTAAAGGTGATCACTGCTGTCCCCTCCACAGGATGGCTTTGCTCCAAGTGCAGCACATACGTGTTTTGCAAAGGGGTGTTGGTTGAGTGCTACTGAGATGAGGAACAGGGTGAATAGAAAAAGCAAGAGGTGTGCTTGAAGGTGAATTATACAGATAGAAGGAGATTCTAGAGAGAAAACAGACAGAAAGAAGGGAAAAGGCCCAAAGAGAGCTCACAGCAGCTGACGGAGCCCTGCAGGGGGGACTTCTCTGCGTAGACAGAGCAAGCATATCTCCATGACCTCACCCACTTCTTCAGGGATTCAAATTCCCATGACTTGGAAGGAGCAAAATACCTTCATTGATTGAATTTTTTTCTGTATTGTGTAACAGCTGGATATATTACAAGTTAGGAGTGAGATTATCACTGCCCTGTAGTTCCTTCCAGTCAACACTTCTGTCTCCCAAAAGGAAATAACAATAAGAAAATCTGTATAACAAGTTTTCTTTGATCCTGACTCCATTCCTACCACCACAGAACTGGAGTGGAGTGGAGTGTGAACACAAGGCAGGGAGGAGCGCAGAGGTAAAAAGAAATGGGCCCATTCTGGTCCTTCCCCAGGCCAGGGGTCATGCAACCAGTGACTTGCATTTGACAGACCTTTCTGACATGCAGCAGACCGTGGCCTTGCCCAGCACTAGGCTGTATCTGGGGACTCACACAGTACCTATGCCAAGTCAAGCACTGTCTTTAACTCCTTTAGGAGAAGCATCGCCCCTGGATAAGAGCAAGAAATGGAGCACAGAGGGGCTAAACATCACTGGATCACAGGGAACTGAATTTAGCTCAAAGTTAAGCACTTTAATCCAAAGTCTGCCCTTTCCCCATCAGACTATCCTTCCTCTCCTGGATTTCTTGCACAAGTGCTTCAAATTCTCTCCAAATTCTAGTCCAGCCCCACAAGTGAAGAAAACCCTTGAGAAAAGGTAACTTAGTAGCTCTCCCAGACAGCTTGACCTCAGTCCTTCTCCTGGCCAGCTCATCTGCTTCTGGAGGGGCTGCCAGCTGGTGAGCACCTGGCTCCCTCACACGAGCTGGCACTGCCCAAGGGTGAATCAGCCTGCTGAGGAGCTCACAGCAAGGATAAACAGCACTGGGGCTGGAGAAAACGAAATAGCTGGATATTAATGGGAAAGGCATTGCAGGAGAAAAGTCTTGCGGTTCTGCTATACATCTGCTAAGCCTCAGACGTGCTGCAGAGATTGCTGCAAATGCTGGGTGACAATACTGTTACTGCAGATGAGAAAGACCAGATAAAATAGAAGAGGGTAGAGCAGAAAAAAATCTGCTCCATGACTGGTTTATGTCTGAGTGGTGTGAGACCATTGAAACATAGCAAAAAAAGGGGAGGGAAAAAGGCTCTCTTACAGGCAGGAGGGGGGCACATAGGTGGGGGCAGAGTGGGGTCAATCCCCAGCCCTGCAACTCTGACACCAGCAGCCCATTTTTGGTTGGGGCTTTTTCACTTCTCTTAGGTACAGCAATCTCAGCATTTGGCTCTGTGATGGTGCAAGTGTGTTGGGTGACAAGGGAGATCTGGTTTTAATAGGAAACACTGCACCACTGAATCATCTGTGCTTTTCACACATGTAGGTGCATCTGCTCCAGTGTCCATCCAGCCCAGGAAAAGTAGATGGAAGGGGGGGAAGGGGAGAAAAGGGGCTGAATTTACAATCTCAGGAGCAGATTTGTCTGGGCTGTGCAGTGGCATCCTGACATAATGTATTTCTACATCCTCCCCCTTGCTATAATTAATTTTCAATCATTCAAGCAAGTTCCCACATATCCTGTAAATCTCTTTTCACAAATTTTGCTTTTAATGAAACCCTCACTTGCTTTCAAAAGAAAGTTGGTTTAGGGTGTGTCAGAGTTTGTTCATAATGCGTTTTGTTCACAGTAAACAGCATTTCCTTTTATTCCCATCCAGGGATGGTATTCAGACATCTGCACTCCACAGAAAATAGTGACTCTGGATTTACTGCTGAGTTGCAGTGAAGTCACTAAGTTTGCTTTTATCCCAGTGGTGCAGGTTTTAGCCCTTGAAATGCATTAACTCCTTCTCATTCTGAATTTTATCCTCCCTCCAGTCTCCTTCTTAGTCCAAGTAAACTGAGAACTGTATCCAATAAATGATTTTATTTAAAGAGCTCTCTCGCAAAAGCACCAGCACCTTTTTACCTCTTTCTGGATGGCATCTGCCCTAAGTTAACAAGGGCAATGCTTACTGCCCTATCCTCCGTGGTGGCTGTGCCCTGCACCCAGGAGACTCATCACCTGCCTCAAATCAATCCATCTATCCCCATTTCAACTTCGTGGCAGAAACCCACAAAAAATATTCTTCTTGTTGTTGCTTCTTGGCTTGGGCTTTTGCATTTATTACAGGCCAGGATAGTGGAGTGAAGCACTGCAAAATCTGAGTCCCAAATTCTTTGTTCCAAAAATTAACCACATCAAAAGCTCTGGAGGCAGAGACAGTCTCTTGGCTGATACTTTTCCTTGAACAACAGCAGAAGATTTAATTAGTATTAAAGACGAACTTTGCTGCAAAGCTAAACCAGAACTCCCCGGTTCCATATTTTGCTGGAGCTTTTATTTTAATTTAGGAAAAAATATAAACTCACATTTCCCACTGATGATCACATTTCACATAGACTGTATACTAACTGTGAAGTACTAACTTCTCCGTGTTCTTTTTTCTGTGCATGGTTTGTGCCCACTTCTGCTGGTATCTTGGACTTTATCTTAGAATGCCTTGCTGGAGAGCTTTAATCCCCCAAATCAGGTTTTTAGTGGCCCCTTCCTAACCTAGGGATACTGAAGTGCCCATGACTCTTCCTCACATAGACAGTTAAACTGGTGCAAAGTTGACTCTGAGCAACCTCAGCCCGATGGGGCTCAGTGAAGGGATGATGAGGGTGAGTCTGGTGTTAGTCATGCACCCAAGTGCTCCTCTTCTGCAAATCTCAACGTGTCCCACAGAGGCAGATAAGCACAGTTATCTCCAGCACACTGAGGGGGGAAATTAAGGGAGGAAGGCCAAGGGTCATATTTTCCCAAGGGCTTCAGTCACCCAGATGGTTTTACCTCTGTTGAGGTGAACTCCCTGAATGCAACACCTGCCCCACTACAAGCAGAAGGAGCTTGATCCAGGAGAAGCACCTCTACTGCCACCTGAAGAAGAACTGACCAAGCTCCTCTTGCTTTAAATGCCAAACTGGAGGAACTGCCTGGGGATGACTCGCTCCAGTTTTATGGGGAAGACTTTTTTCTCTCCATTCCTGTCCTGGCTGCCCAATGCCAAAGGAAATGCTTAGGTGTGGAGCCACCTTGGCAGTGCCCCTCTGCTGGCTGACAGCAACGTCCTTGCTCCAGGAGAGCACTCCCAGGATGCACGTTCATGGCTGGTGGTTCCATATCCCCCATAATTGCCCTGTGCAGCATGTCTGGCCCCCCAGCCCAGCAGACAAGCTACCCCAGCCTTTGGGAAGGAGGGTGGAGGGTGTCTCACTGCAACAACAGAAACCTCTTCTGAAATGGGATGCAAAATCCTACTTCTCTGTAGTGATTTTTAAAGTCTTTAAAATACCCTGGAATGATTTGCCATGGGCTTCCCGCCAGTGCAACCCACCCAGATGAGGTTTCAGTGGGAAGGGAGAGGGTTTCTCAGAGGGGCAATGGCCATCTGGCTACCAGCCAACAGCAAAGTGTGGAGCAAAACCTGCCATTCTCTCACCCCCACTCCAAACCATGCTATCCACAATTCATGGGCCACATTTCTTATCCTCGTGCTCAGAAAGCTGTGCCAGTGAAGCCTCACAGCATCTGACTTGGATTGCTGGTGGAGCCTGGAGTTGCAGTGGGGAGATGAATTACTGTTTTATCTGTCTGAAGCAAAGGAGGAGAAGCACAAACACAGAGGGATTCAATCAAACCACTTGATAGGCACAGGAGGTGCTTCATCCCTTGCCTGGGCCACGGAACAGAGGGACATGTGTCACTGCATTTCTCCTTGGTATTCTTCATATTCAAATTTATATATTACCCAGCACCCACACAGATCCATACAGATCTGAGCTTGCCCAAGAGCTGACTGGATTCCAGACAATTCCTGTCTCCTTGTCCTTCTGACCTTTCTTTATTGCTCCTCATCTCCAGCATTAGTTTATTCAGTCTCAGCCACTACCATCTATCTTTCCCTATCAACTTTTCTCCCCCTCTCTCAGACAACCAAGTGGAGCTCAAGTGCTGGAAATAAAGCTTATTACCTTCCTCCTACAGACAGCAGAAGGTATTTCTGCGTTTGGAAATCTGCAGAGTGGTTCTGAGGTGGAAGAAGAGACACAAATATATGAAAGACCAGCAGAGACTGTTCCTGCAAGCAGAAGCGTAGGTTGTTTGAATTTTTATGTACCATTGCTCACATGCTAATCTTCTCCAGGAGTTTGTGATATCCCCCTTTGCTCTGCAGTTCTCAGCTTATCTTTAATGCCATGTTTATATACATTTATTTGGTCTCTGCTCCCTGCTCTGCATAAATTGGTGTACATTTTATTACCCTCCTCTGCCACAGGACTTCCAGCCTGGTCTTTCCCGCTGCTAGCAAGGGCATGCAGAAGAGATGAAAACATCAAGGAGCAATGTGAGCTGCACACCAGGGTTTAGAGGAAGAACTAAAACTGTCTAGGCCTGTTGTCCCCTCCCATAGGGCTGCTTGTGCCCTGCCCTGTATCTCATATCCTGGGCTTCAAAATCTTATTTTCTGCCTCTTTCCCTAGAAGAAGGAAAGAGGAGCTTTAATGGGGCCTGCATGGCTGCATTCCCACTGCAGACACCACCTCAGCTCTCACCTGCAAATGAGCTACGCAAATCCACTTGCTCTGGGAAAAGTGTCTGTCTCAGGGCTGGTTTCCTCAGCATGATGAAATAAGTTACCTCTTGTGTGTGTGTGTGTGTGAGCTGCAGACAGAAGGTAATCTGCTGAGCCCATCCTGCCTGGATGCCAGCGGTGCTGAACTCCTTGCTCAAGGGGCAAGCTCCTTGACCCATCCTTTTTCTTCTCCCTCAGCCCTGTACTGGCAGTGGTGCAACACTTTGGACCTCTATAATCTGTCCACACTTTACCGTTTTTCCACCCTGCATCCCAGACTCTGGGCTCTGAAACAGGGCATAGCTGTTTCCTTGAGCTTTTCTCTATTCCAAGACCTCCCACATCCTTTTCCTCTAATACAGCCCCTAGAAAAAATTACAATATGGTCACAGCTCTGCACTCCTCGCCAGAAATTTTTGCCAAAAATGACAAAAAACCCAACCAAACCACAATATTTGATAAGTCTAATTTATTCAAAACCCTGAGAAGCTTGACTGAAATATTTCCACTATCTCTTCCAGCATACTTCTGGAAGCCTCTTCCTCTGCTCTCACTTGGACTGTGTTGCTTGCCATGAGTGAGGAAACAGAGAGGCTGCTGCTGTCCTGTGGCATGGGCTGTCCAGCACAGCCCCCTGGGTGTGTGTCCTGTCCTTCTCAAACTGGGAGGACACATAATCCCAACTCTGATGCTCCTTCCATTGCGGCTTGCCTGGGAATTTTAAAGCTGCCAGCTGATGACTTGAGGTTCTGATCTCTGTGAAGTTGGAAGGGAACTGGGAAGAGATCCCCAGAGGGGACCTTGGATGCAGTTCAGCTCCAGCATGAGTCACTGCTGTTAGAGCACAGCCAAGGCTTTGCATCTGAAACAGCAGCAGGTCATATTTGCAATCAGTTGCAAAAGCAGCTCTGTAGATTTAGTCTGCCTTGTGCTGGAGACAGTTCTGTTCCACTGGCAGCTCCTGTCAGCTGCTTTCAGAGCCCTGCTCTGTGCATGTATAAGATCAATCTCTCAGACAATTCTGCAGGTAAGAGGGTTTTGTGGCCCTGGGAGGGAATGGGGCTCAGTTGTCCCTCTCCTCTTAGTTGGCCCCACATAGTCTGGGGGACATGATATGCCTGTATGGTACCATACTGATGCTGGCATTTGGGCCTTTAAAAAGTGATCAGCCACAAGGGAACTCCAGTTAAGCCTCAACAAAATGTAAGGATGAATTTTGAGACACCTGTAACTGGTCCCTGTGGCTGCATGCTCATTGGAGAACTGAAATGGCCCCAGAGCTCTGCCCCAGTGCTGGCACAGCACAGGCACAGCCTGCCAGGTGGCTGGTTTGACCACTTTGATTGCCTTTTAAACAGAACAGAGACCCCTCTTGGTGTATGGGTCCCACTGAACTATCCCAGCCAGCTCCACCATCATTATCCACTGCAGAAAATCACTGTTGTGGTAAAGCCTCAGGTGCCTGGCTCTCTGGACACAACTGCAAAGGCAGAGGGACATTCCTCTAGACCCCTACAAGCAAGAGGAATCAAACCAACACTACAGGAGTGGGGGCATTCTCCAGAGATGCTGGGGCATCTGTGTCCAATCAGCAGAAGCTCCCCCTGAGATGCAGATCAGGAGGATTGGTTTTAGCAGCCCTCTCTGGTAATGGGGTCTTTAAAACCTCGTCCCTTGTGCTCGGTGTGAATCAAATTTCCAACAGCTTTATAAATACGTCACCAACGGGAGGCCTTCAAGAGTAAGCATATTGCAGTTTCCTGACATTTTCGTTTCTCCATCTTGACATTTCTGAAGGGCATAAGAGGCCTAAAAAAAGAAACAGCTGCTCCCAGGGAACCATGTGTTTTCAATTCCATCCTGCACTGGTGTAATAGATGGTCTTATTATAAATATGCAGCAGTTTTCCAGATGAGCCTCTCTCTCCTGCTTAAGATGACCTGGTACAACAGTATGGAGTGGGGATGGCTGGGAAGGAGAAGGATCACAGGCAGAAAAAGCCCTGCAAACTTTCAGGCACACATTTAGAAGGTGCTGTTGTACTACATTAATATTCAAATTACCAGCCCAGGCCCTGATGCTGCAAATAGTTAAAGAAAACCCACTTGACTCAGGCAAGCAGTTGCACAGCAATGCTTGGCACAAGTTTCCAGCCTCCGTACACCATTTCCCTCACTCCTCCATCCCTCCTGCAGCTTTTCTGAGGCATTCTCCTGATTTCTTAAAGTCTTTCTGTCGATGATCATTTCTGTGCAGAGCAGCGTGTGGGCTGAGCAATTGCTCTCAGCAACTGTTATTTATCAGGTGATTTTCATATGGCTCCCTCTGCAAGGGACTGAGGCTTTTGTGAGATTTTGTCCTTCTTTTAAGCATCCAAACAATCCCTAACAGAATTAATATAATATAATATAATGTAATACAGTAAAATGCACTCATTGGTTTGAATAACTGTGGTCTATAAACCAGTGCAGCTGCAGCACGATGCAAAGTTGTTCTGACATTTCAGAGGTTACTGGGTTCCTGTCTATCATAAGGCTGTCTGGGCATCACTATTGTGATGTTTCCTTTACATATACCTGCCTGCAGTTATTTATACAATGGTCCAAGTTTAACTGTTGGGATTTTCATTTCTATGTGCTTATTCTCTGCTGATTTCTACCTGTATAGGGTTCATTTCAGCCAGAATGGCTGAAAGTAGAAAAATACATTTGTCGTGGCTGTTTTCTGAGAAAAAAACCCAAACAAATGTATTTATATTTTGGAGTGGGGTCTTCAGGTTGATAATGAGAATGACTTGTACATCAGGATGTGTCATTTGCCTCATGTGTGGAAATCCACACTCACTGAGTTGTCCAAACTGTGCCTTTGGAGTTTGCACATGTGCTGGAGCACAGCCAAAATCCTCACAGGGTTTCTTCACATCGTCCAAGCTAGTGCCACAGTTCAGTAACCAGCCAGGCCAGCCCCAGACTCCAGACCTGGGAGAGGCAGGACCAGTTTCACTCCAATGCAAAGGTCAAGGAGTCAGATGAAGCAATGGAGAGTTTGAAGAAAGACAGAAAAGCAGCCTTTGATTTGATGGACTTTTGCCCTGAGTACAGCTGAAAAAAGCACAGCGGGTTTTCTCCTTCCAGGAGAAGTTTTCAGGAGGGTAATTGTTTGGTCAGTTACATCACTGGGTAAAGTTCCTTGAGTGTGGCAATTTGTGCCTGAGCATGTACAGCCTGGAGCTGGACACCTCATCCACACACAAAACCCCACAGTGGGAACCTTGATATTTTCCCTTACGTTATCACCAGCTCTGACTCATGCAAGCAAACCAGCTGAGACATTAGTAGGACAAGAGATGGAAAAAGAGAAATTCAATTAAGAGGGACAAGGAACTGTAATTGACTTCATCAAAGCAGATCCCTAATGAACAGGATCCACAGACAGATTTGGTTCCCTAATAGTGTGTTTTACACTCACAAAGCAATTTACATACCAGGGAACTGTTGATATTTGGTAAAATTAGGCACAAAGAGATTATAAGTCTCCCCCAGGGCCCTGAATGTATCAATGACAGCATGAGGGAAAAGTCCCGAAACTCCTTCCCAAAACCCAACCTTCAGACAAACTCTTTAGATTGCCTTGCACGTGAGGACCCAGCAACTCCAACAAGCATCAGGGGGCAGAGCATGATGGTAATCCATGGATGGAGTGTGGGTACATCAGGAGGACTGGACACAGCTCCCTCCAGGAGCCTTTTAGACTCAGTGAAGGTAAACAGGTACTTATGGTGTGTAAGTCATCTCACACTTGCGGCTGACAAAAGGCAGGTGTCTTTTTTTAAAAAAATTATGTCAGTAACAGATTTTTTTTCTCTCTTAGCAATTTCTACACCAATTAGCTGTTAACCTGACAATCATTGCAAAGATCAAAGAACTAAAATGTTTAGATTATATATGTCAAATATTTCTGAAGTTTGACCAAAAGTTAGAGTGGAGAAGAGCAAAAAGCAAGGGCAAGGGCCAGGGAATTTTGTGCAAATGAAATAGCCAATATGAAATAATTTAGGAGAAGGAGGTGGAGGAGCAGGATGTAGATGAGCCACATACACCCATACAGTGGTGAGAGCATCTTTGGAACACAGAGCTTCAACATGTAATGCTCATTACATTTTGAGACCAGAAGAGAATAGTTCCATGGCTGCTTAGCACTTGCTTCTCAGTTGGCATCTGCTACAAGTCCAGAATCCATGCTTAGCCTGGAGGATGTCCTGTTTTGAAATATTGGTGTTGGCTTCAAAGAAATTAGTAACTAATGGATTTTCCATCAGAAGCCTCAGTAAGTCATTTCAGTGACTGATATCTCTCAAAATTGGCATATCATTATTTATTTCAAATACAGATTTCCCCAGCTGCACCTTCCAGAACTGGATTTGGTTATGTCTGTGTCTGTAAGGGTACAACATTTCTATGTTATTGAATTATTCTTCCTTAAGCACACTCTTTTAAACAGCAACAAGTTCCTCGTGCTCAAGATAAGAACACCAACATCTTTAAATCCCACTGAAGCGCATGTGTTCCAGACATCTGCAAGACTATTTTAGGAAAGCACTATTTAACAATCAGTCTCCAGCTATCTTCCATTATATTTTGAGACTTTGCTGGGATTTATCCTTTAAATGTGTATCTTATGGGCTTTCCATCACTGTTGCCTCTTGGTAGGAAGTGAATTGTGAATCAAATATCTTATGAAATTGCAAGCATCTGTTATATTTATGGAGTTACCCTTATCAGCTACCTTTGGAAATTCCTAAACATCACACCGGTACTGTTGACCTGCTTTTCTTAATTGATGGACATAATTTGTATAAAACTGCTTTAATTCCTCATAGTAAATTCCTAAAGCATTAGTACTCTGTTTCCTTCCAGGGAAGTTTAGAGCAATTGACTCAGTTTTAACCAGGCCATTCCATTTGCCCTTTCAAGAGTTAAATAAAGACAAACAGAGTATTTCAGGAACTTTATCACTCCAAAGACCTCAAACATTAAAATTGCTCTAATAAAAAATAAAGGAGCAGGATACTTTTTGTCCAGCATAATCCTGTGTAAGTTAATTTTCTGCATGAGTCATTATCTAAACAAACACATTTCTGAAAGGGTACTAAAAGAAGGTACATTGGATTTTCAGCATAACAACAGTGTTTCCAGTTTTGTCACTGTATTATCTTCTCACCTATTTAAATACCTTTTACGACAGTTTGTGTGTGTAGTCATTCAGTCCAGGTGAAAACCAAGCAACCCTTGAGATATTTAAGAACAGAACAGACTGTGAAAAGAACAAGTACCTGGGATGGATAAACAGGACCAGCCCAACCAAACAGCAATCAATGAAAGCAAACAAGTGGAACATCTTTCAAAAAGGAGAGTGTGCCAGTTGAAACAAGCCTCCATTAAGGTCTACTGGAACTTCTGCGACCAGTAACTCCAGCTTTGCTTGGTCTTGGCACTGGAAGGAGGAAGTACCTTCACAAGAATGAACTTTCCCTGGACAATTAATCCAATATGCAGGACTGCTTTCCAGCACCAACCCTTGGACACTGGCCTCCCCTACTTGCACTTTCTCCCTTAGTAGGCTTTTTAACAACCATCTACAAGGCTGGTTTTGCTTTCTTGGTGCTCATCTTCACATGTCACTCAACACCACACGAACAGTTTTTCAAATGAGTCCGACCCAGAAAATCTTTGACTTGACCATTTCATGTGTAAGACAACTGTAGAATATAATTTATCCTATTGTGTAGATAATCTGTAGTTAGCTCATGTTTACTCCAGCATCACGGGCAGACAAACATTTTTCTGATGTGGCCTCTGATGTCTTTATAAAATTGAGTTTTGCAATATCGGTGAATTTCCCTTTAGGGGAGGGACTTCTTGCTTGGCACTGAACTGTAGGCTTTACTGATTTCTCTCTTAGAAATTCACAGATGCATCTTGTGTTAGATGCAAACTCCAAGGAGATTACATTTTGAACAGGAATAAAAGAGTGGAAAAGGGAGGAAAAAAACCCACATGCTGAAGCGAAGCAAAATTCTTTAGGACACACAGCAACTAAGGCATGGAGCTGGCACAAATGCATGTTATGGATCCTCACTTGCAAGCTTAGAGGCTTTGAAGTCCTTTGAGGACCAGTCCCTCTTGACCGCAGGACAAGGCCTGTAGACCCAGTCTAAGGAATTTAAGTGGTCCTGAACTGGGTGTTAGCTATTAAGCACCATTGTTTCAGGAACAATGCATACCTCTTGACTGGGAGGGAGTTTCCAACTTGTTCCACGTGTCAAGTGGCAAGAACTGTAACTGGAGTAATTTCTTACTTTCTCCAGTGGCAAAGAGTAGTCAGTTGTGCCAATCACCACTAATAAATTACACTGTGTTTCTCTTGTCACCAGACATGCTCTCTCTCACACACATTTCTAATATCTAAGCCTGGATTGCATTTATTAACAAGTGCTGATGTGTTAAGTACCACACCTCCTTCTTGGGTCTGTGTGTAATTTTCTCCTTATCCTGTGAAGAACCAGGACATAACCAATCTTGACTCCCTTTTCTCTGCTAATGCCTTCAAGCAGAAGCTTTTATGCCTGCAGAACCAGAAGCATCAGCACAAAACCGCCTAGGATTAGCCCCTTTGCCTTTTATGGCCAAACAAACAGGTCTTCTTGAGGTCATATTCAAAATGACTGTGAAAAATGTGATGGGGGAAAGTTTTGGCCGCTTGCCAGTAGCTGTTCACATGTCTTTGTTCCTGTTGATGAAAACCATACTGATTGCAGGGCTGACATCCTCGTGGACTGGCTGCATGTGCCCACAGGAGACGTGCTGTTACAAGCTGAGCAGATTTTGCACACAGCTTCTCACCAGTGCTCTCCTGGGTGAGGGAAGGTGGCACTAGTGGCTCTGTCCCTTGCTCAGATCACTTTGTCACTATATCTAGGACACCTACTGAGTCCACCTGGCACAGCTGCTCAGTTTTTCTTCACCCAGATCCCCAAAATCTGAAGGTGTATCTCTGATTTCTAATGCGCTGATGCAATATTAATTTTGTGGGATATAATTAACATTTATATGGGGCTTAGAAATTTTTTAATAAGTTTTTTTTGCTGTCTCACAATTCATTCCTCTGGACTGAAAGAGCCTGCCTCTCTGCTTTGTGTAGCTCTTTTTGATCTTCTTTCTGTGACTCTGATGATGGTCCCTCCTCCCCTTAGAAAGAAAAATCCTTTTATCATCTTTTCTCCCTCTGGGTGTTTGGCTCTGTTCTCTGGCTTCAGAGGGGTAAGGGGGATAAAGTTAAATGATCCCTCCAAAAATAGTTCTGATGATTAGGGCTCTTCCTGCTCTTGGAGGGCCTGGGTGTATTATCTTCTGCCTAGCTCTGGCTTCACTCCTGCTTTATGCACATGTGGGCAAAGCTCAGGGAGGTTGGCACTGAGGTCCAGCTCAGCCAGAATGAAAGACCCCTCTTCCCTGAGCCAGAAAAGAATGATTTTGTGAGGTCAGTGTGCAATTTTACCAGCAGCAAGGAAAGACCCACATTGAAAAGCCCCTCTGACAGAGGCAGTGTTGGAAAGTGTTCTGTTCCCCATCTTTGCTGCCAGATGCAGAGGGACAGAGGGTGTCTGTGGTGGGGTGGCTGCCTTTGACCTGCCCACTCTCCTTCAGCATTGCTCTGCTCACAGGGAGCACAGACCAGAGGAGCTGCCTGCCCCTCTCCTTTCCAAAGTAAGGGAGCCAGGGTGTGTGCAGACAACATTCTTGGGGTGCTGTCTGGCTCTCACCTGCTTAGAGCTCACTTCTGCGTCCTTGTGTGTGTTGTACCTCCGAAAGGCAATTTCCCAAACTGTGCCAAAAGAGGGCACTTCTCAGAACAACTTCAGCCCGATGGAAACACGAGGAGGAACCATGTCCGGCCATTGAGCTCCCCTGTGAAGCCACAGGCAGGGTGGGACAGCCCTTGCCTTGAGCCTTTAGGGATTTCCACGAAGCTGAAAGGCCAACAAACACTGCAGGCTGCTCATCAGGGCCATCGAGGTTGTAAAGAAACCTCCCAAGAGACAAACCTGACATGTTCATGGGCATTACACAGAGCTGAATTATTCACAGGAAATGTGTAAGCAAAACCTAGGTGTTTTTCTCAGCAGAAGATCAGCAGCTGGAGGTCAAGGAAAAGTGCTTTCTACCAGGCAAACACTTCGAAGCAAGCCTGCAGTGATTTTGGGGTAGAGGCTGAGAGCTGCCATGGTGCTTCAGGATATGGGTCTGCAGGCAAAAAAAATGAGCACTTGGGGATTTTTCTTTTCTTTTGGTTTCAGCTTCTAGCTCTGAAGTGTGGGGATCAGAGCTTGCATCTGTGAATGTCAGGGGAAAAAAGCTCCATGCTGTGTAAGCAGTGTGCTAGCTGTAGCAAAAAAAGAGTAGTGCACTGAAAGTTTGATGTGATCAAATTAAAACATATCCTTGTGCCACTCAGACTGTGAATGAGGTAAAATAATTAAAAGTTTGAACAAAGTGCTTTCCAACTCCCTTCTGTTCTTTTCCCACAGGCATTTGATACATTGCTTCATCTTAACTGGGGAAACCATATTTAATTTGAACCTGGATTCAAATCACCTGAGCCCTGGTCAAAAAGTAAATGCAGAGTCAAATCAATTTCGTGTAAAGCTGAGTACAGCCAGCTACTGGGAATTAGAGCCACTGTTAGCAATTATCACAGTTGTGATAGTTATTTCCAGAGACACTTTATATTTTGTTTCCGCAAGCTCCACTTCATAACACACAAACTTGAAAATTACCTTTTACGCTTCACCACTGAAATGTTATTAATTTGCTAAAAAAAATTAAAGAATCAATCAATATCTTAGAACTTTAGAACTTGCCAAAGAGCCCTAATTTGCATTCAAAATCATTCTGTGTGAAAGATGCCTCCAATTTAATTGAATTTCCAGAATTGTCTTGGAACTCTCTTTGTCATTTGTCTCCGGGTAACACAAGTCAGTATTTCTCTTTCACTCTGTAGTCACAGCCTCTCTTCTGGGGACGAGGTCTGGGGCAGAAACTGTTTCTGCACTGATGACACAGCTTTCCTGGCTGGCTTGGGAAGGTTTTGCAAACCACCTGTGAAATCCATCCCAGTTCACCCAGCCTCCTCTTTTAACTTTCTGAGGCCAATATCCAGCAAACATTTGCCCTTCAGAGAAGTATTTATGGTTGAAGAGACTCATCAAAGAATCCACAACACAGTGCTGGTGGGGGAAAGGCAAATCTTGTGTTTAGTGTGCTCACAGCCACTTAGTTGCCTGCAGAAGGGATGTCCAGGAATTTGGCACCAGGGGCTTTGGGGGGCTCTGGGCAGCTCCAAGGAGAAGCCAGGTGCCTGCCTTCCATCAAATTTCTATTTGCATATTAATGAAGATACTTTGCACTGAAACCAGAATAACGTTTCAGACATGAAACATGTAAGGCTGAGAATCAGGGAAGAAAAGCAGCAGTTTGTGGGCAGGGTGATCTGGCCCATGCCAGGAGAAGCAAAGAGCTGAGCTGACGAGCAGGCAAAAAACCTCGTGGCTCAGTCTGCTCATGCATTGTTCAGCAGAAGAACCAAACCAAACCAACCCCACAATGCTAAATATGAGAGTACGAGCATTTTACAAGAATTGAGATGAGGTTAAAGAACCTGTGGTCCAAGAAAGAGCTTAATGTACCAGATCATGTATTCATGCTGAGTATCTCAGCCAGCACTAACTGTGATTATATATTTGCCATTCTAAATGTAATTTTTATAGTGAGTGGCAATGAAAAAGTTTTAACAGCTTGCTTAGAAGGGGACTGTGCTTTGGTTTACAGTGGGCTTGTAGCTACAGACAATTGATAACATCCAGCTACAGTAATCAACTAGGTACCTTTCTGAGACAAGCATCTTTGTAAAAAGTGGCACCCTAAGTTTTCTTAACTGGGGATACTGCCTTGAAAAAAACCAGCTTGAGATTTTATTCAAATTACTGCAGCAGCATAAAATTCGGACCAAGCTGTTTATGGATTGGGGCGGATCCAGGACTGTAGAGGTCAGGAAGAGTTCAAGTTCATACATAATGTATGGCATGTTTTAATAAGGCTCCTTTCATACTTCAGTTTGTCTGCCCGCCTTTGCATGAAGCTGTAAAGCCACAGGCATCACTGTTTAAAATTAAAAAAGCACGGCTAAAGCCCTCACCCTCTGCACTTTTAAAGGCAGGTCTGTTTTCCAGGTCGCTCCACGGAGCCCCATCGCAGCTGTGCGAGGCAGATGCCCCGCGCAGCGCAGGAACGCCTGCCCTCCCAGCTAATTATCCAGCCCTTTGTTTCAGCTCCTCTGTTTGCTCAGGGCATGTCAGCCGTGGGAAATTCTGCCGCTGCTGGGAAGTTGCTGATGGTGGGGCAAAAACATTTCTACACAGATTAGGCCTTTAAAAGTGGTTACTAATACCCACTAATACAGATGGACACTTTCTGCTATACATTGCTTTGCTCTCTTTCCCAGCTATTAAGGAATGCAGCATCATGAGAGCCAGTTCTGCAAGATGCTGAGCCTTTGGCTGTCGTCCAGCAAAAACTTAAATATAGGGATAGTCCCATTGACTTCAGCTGGTTGGAATGAGCCCTTAGGCCCAGATCCTCAAAGGCATCTGGGCAACTGGCTCCCAAGGTCTGGACTCAGGGTCTGTTTGTATTTGTGATATATTTGGTGCTTGAGACAGGGGCTGTATAATCAAACAGCTCTTCCCTTTGGCTGTACTCTTTTTGCAAGATGAAGATTTGTAGTTTTCATAGCCAGGACTGGGGACTACAGGCCTGCATCTGCTGATTTGAGTTTCTAGCTCATAGAAGTGTGTCCTAAAATTGTACTTGTGAATGTATCAAGCAATATTCTGAACACAAGTCTGTGTTGCAGCAGAAGCTCCAGCTTTACAGCTCTCTTCTGATGTTCATGGTACCTACTGTAATTTTGTTTTTTGAAGTGAAAGAATGAGTTCTGGAGCACCTACATGGCTCAGCAAATGTAATACTGTGGGTCAGAAGTTATGCCAGAAAAGGAAAAGTCAGATTTCCTAAGCCATTAGACAGCACAGCTCCTTCTGTGAGTGTGAAGAAGGGTATGAGACCTGGCCTGTTTTGCAGCCATAGCTGGCAGGTAGGAACAGAGTCAGTCCAATGCGTGCAGGCACAGTGCAGGTGACAGTCTTAAAAAGTTTGTACAGGCACAGTTTGAAGATGGCAATGCTTTCAAACTCCTGGATCTAGGTCCCTACTCCGATTTCATTCTGAAATTGTATCAAGGTGAGAATCCCCCTTCTCTCCCCATTTATTTTCACCAAGGAAATCTGAGTTTTCAGGCTGCAGTAGGGAAATATGCTGTAGTCAGGCTCAGACCCTGCAGACCAGCACGTGTCAGAGCTCACATCACAGAGCAGATTTAGCATGGCTTCCCTCTGCCATCCGCTCGGAAAGGAAATTCTCCAGCAGAGTGAGTGTCTGGCTGTGCTGGGATTCAGTGCTGGGTAAACACAGAGGCTGTGGCAGACAAGCACGTGTTTGCTTTACTTCCTTAAGAAGCAACTGCATGCCAAATATGTGTAGCTGCATCAATATACCAGAAGTATGCAAAATTCAAACACTTTGAATTTCTTTTACACCAACTACACGATGTCTTTTACACCAGAGAATATTCCAGTCTTGCTTGGCAAAAGGCACCTCTGGCATGCAGCAGTGAGTGCCTGTACAAATATCAGAGACAGATTATGGATTAGGACATAAATATGTTTAGGACTTATGTCAAGGGAGGTTTGTGTTGGATGTTAGGAAAAGTTTCTTCACCAAGAGGGTGATCAGGTACTGGGACAGGATTCCTAAGGAAGTGATCCTGGCACCAAGCCTTCTAGAATTCAACAAGTGTTTCAACAACATTCTCAGGCACATGGTGTGACTTTTGGGGTTGTCCTATACAGAGCCAGGACATGATCCTTGTGGGTCCCTTCCAACTCAAGATATTCTGTGATTCTACAACATTTAGGGTAGTACCTCAAGCCTCTACTGTACAGCTGTTTATTTCCAATCTTGATATTGAGGATCCCATTCTAACTGCTGGAGGTCAAGGATTCCTTTGATTCTAAACCCATTTGAGATGCTATAGGGCATCCCCATCTCATCTGTAGCTACTGCTCCAAAAGGGCACGGGTGTCCTTTGTTCCTGTGCTACATCTGACAGCCTTCAGGGGTGTCCCAAGCAGCTCTACTTGCCCATGTGTGGATGGTCTGGCACCTCCCTTCAGGTACATTTTGTGTTTGCTCTCGCTACAGATCCAGTCATTGCACATCCCTCATGAAGCTGCTGTTTGTCAGCTCTCCTCTGCCAGACCGTATGATTTCATGACACTTTTCAATTTCTGCTTTCTGATGCTGAAAGATCAGTGTACCACTAGCACTGGCTTGCTCAATGTATTGCAAAGAGGACACCTTTAGTTCCTAATTATGGTTCAACAAATACTGACACCAAACCTTCCTTGCTTAGAAGAGTTGAGCCCTTCCAGCTGGGCGTCATGTTTGTTAAATGCTATGGATGTTTTAACTACCTCCCCAAGCAAAGCCTAGCATCATTTAGGCTTCAATTAAAGAGAAAATAAAAAAGATTAAATGCTACACAACAGCTGTTTCATACCTTATTTTTATAAGTTGCTGCATCCCAACCACCTATGCTGTGTTTGCTTGCTTCTGACAGCCTGGTGGAGAAGAGGGTGTGGGACTAGGACAGGGAGAGGCCAGAGGCAGATTAATGGTAACTTTCTGAAATTTATGCTTGTTTGAGAGAGGTGAGACTACAATCAGAGATGGCTGTTAAGTGTCAGTGTGACAGGGAGTTGCAGACACCTCAGGCAACTCATGCTTGGACTCATGCTTCACAGCTTTTATTTACTGAGCCAGCCCCAAATGAATATGATCAGTAGGCAGGAAGGAACAGAACAGCATAAGGAATGTTTCCTCTTGCATCTTCTTAGTGCTTAAATTGCTCAATCCTGAATCCTTTTCATTCACACTGTAAGCTTTAATCTGTTCCCTTTATTTCCTCACGTGTGTCTGCAAAACCTCCTCTGCAGGATGCTGGATGCATAGCAAGTGGTGCCAACTGCATATACAAAATTTGCAGCAAGCACTTGATATTGGCTCTTACGCTTTAGATTGTCCTGAAGTGAAAACTTGACTCTGCCCTTTGTGTATATTCCCTGGAGGAATGGGGCACAGCATGGACGATGGAAATACTGAAATTATGAGGAAAGGATGCCATGACCTTCCTTCTGTGCCAATACTTGATTAGATGGGCAGCCTCTGAAATGCCCTCTCACAAACTCATGCTTCTTGAAAGGGGTCAGTCCTTGGTGCCAAAAACCAGCCCATTTGTTCCTGCCACTCTGATGAAATTCTACAAGACAACTCAAGCACAGAGGGTTCATCTGAGCCAGGCTGCACTTCCTTTAAAGCTCTATGGCACCAGCCAGAGGAAAACTCTCAGTTTCGGGTTTGGTCATACACATGGCAGTTCATTGGAGGCCACTTCTGTGTTACAGAATGAATTTCCCCACTTGGTGGGGAAGGCTTGCTCCTGTGCAGAGCTGGTCCTTATTACCCCCACACGCAGGTCCCTTTTGCAGAAGTACATTAGCTGATGTACAAAGGAGCAAGATTCTCCTCTCTGGAGCCACAGAGTATCTTCATCTACCACTACACCCATTAGGCAGGCTGGGACAGGGTCTGGATGAGCTGACAGGCACAGCCTGTATCTGTCTTGCCTACCAAAGCAGGCTCTCAGCCTCTGAAACCAGGGTTTCATTGGGAATGGTGAGAAAGCTGAAATGCTGGAACTGCCTGTGCACGGAAAGGCTGTACATTAGCACAGGGCTCAGGATGCAGGTCAGGACCACTCTGTAGAAACAGTCTCATCCTTGCCCACAGATGGATGCAGGCTGTTTGCCTCAGTCCATTCCAGCAGGGTTCCAGATTACAGGGCACATGACACCTTCCCATGGGCCTTTCACCTGACCAAGAGGCAAAACATGCAAACATTCACTGCAGCCACACTTCACAGGCTGAGCAATGCTTGGAAAAGGCTATTTATCAGGTGAAGGGGAGGGTGGAGGCTGGAGTGAAGAAGCCCTACTCCCACATCACACCTGATGAGATGCCAGCAGTGATGTTGCACAGCCTCCAAGCGAGGTCCAGTTTAAAATTTACATCCCATCTGTGCATTTTACCAGTGCAATACTCCTCATAAAACATTCATATGGATTGGATTTCTACCAGGTCTTCAGTGTTTTGAAAACACAAGGTGCTGCTTTGGCACAACTGTCTTGCTGTAAGCCCCTGAATGGCCTGAGGACATAGGAGAGTTTTACAAGCTTGATTTATTCTTTTGCTTTTTCTAAGGTTCTGCCAGCCTGTATAAATTTATGGTGATCTTCAAGAAGGCTGTGACTGACACTGCCTGGGCAAGGCTTATTTAGACTCTAATGGATAAGGACATTAATGGGACTGGGAAGAGCTGGGAAAGACTAAACCCAACCTCTCACGTGACTTATGAATCTCTCTGTAGAAATCACTCAGGACAGGATCTTCATGAAATACTTGTGTCACCCAAGGACATGTGTCCCTCTGAAACAGAGGAAGCTCTGCTTTATAATTTTCAAGAGAATTTGCAAATCCCACTCTTCTACTGTATGCATTTCTGTTCAATGCAAGATGAGGCCCCTAGAACCACTGGATGTTTCTCCATTATAAGCACTGTTTAAAAAATAAATCCAAGCCTTGTCTCTGTTGTGTTGTTTTGCTTAGAATTTTCCTCTGATTCATCTGAAGAGAGCATGTTTCAGAGATGTTTCTACCCACGGTGTGTTATAATGATCAATTTCTGCAAGTTGATAATTTGTCCAGTGATCTTCCCCACTCTATCTTCCCACCACACTTGGTTAGGTGGATGTGAGTCTCTCAAGAAACACCTGGTGGCTTCTGAAAGCTGTGAGGTCATACAGGAGGTGGTAATCTCCTTCCTGAGTCAGCTCCCAGCTTAGGTCCCAGCCTGGTGCCAGTGAGCATTGCACATCCATTGAAGGTGGAGTTGAAGAGGTTGGGTTTTTTCCCTCCACACATTGGATAAGATCTCCCAAGGTCACTTTGTGAGAGTTGAGTGTTCATGTTGCTTTAAAGCTTGGTGGGAATTGGGAACCAGACTGTCATAATTACCTTCATGTACCAATCCATAACAAATATGTAGGACAAGTGTAAGGCATAAGGAAGATTTGACACTGCTGTTACCCACTGAGAAAAGGCAAGCAGCACCTTCCCTCTTTAGTCTCATCCTGTCCCTGCTTTCCTCTTGTCATCCTAAAACCTGCATTCAGACCTGAATCTTGGCTTGGTTGAGTCTTCCTTTTCTTTTGCTCCCAGCATTGGTGTCACATCCAGGTGCTGCTTTCCTGCATAGCACAATCAAATGCCTGCATTGCCTTCAGCCTGCACAGCCAAAATGTGGCCAGACTCTCTCCCACTCACTCTTTCCTGACTGTTGCCTCTTTCTTGCTGGCTTGGCCAATGACCCTTTTGGTCTTTCTCAGATGTCTTTCAAAATTCCACTGTTGGCACCATTTTCCAGCGCCCACTCAGTCTGAGCAAAATAACTCCCACACCCCATTTGTGAAAACATCTATAAAGCAAACAGAAAAACATGTTCAATTGTTGCTTTTTTTTTTTTTTTTTATCCTTCCCACGTTGCTGGGCATTTGAGTGCTAAAACTTGAACAGCAAGTAACATTATACCTGGAAATGTCTCATCAGCCACCGAGGATTTTTGAGTGATGATGCCCTAAGCAAACCCAGTCTAGGTCTGCAGAGCCTTGATGAGGAGCAGCTCAGCACTGGAGCAGAGGGAGCAGCAGGAGAATGTAACTGTCCTCTAGCAAAAGACACACAGAAAAATATGGAAACACAGGGGATACATACAGAAACAGTGTGAACGTCCATCTTCCAACCATCTGGTGCCCTCTGAGGCTGCTCTTGTTTCACTCTTCTTTGCTAAGGAACTTGGATTAAATATTGCACAGAATGGCTCATGGAAGAGGAGGAAATGGAAAGTGGAGAAACACCCCATGGAGATGGGTGCAGGCCTGATGTCGGGATGAAGGACTGTCCTGTGCCCCAGGCCAGACCCCAAAGCACCATTACTGATGTCCCCTCACCCATTTGGTCAGTCCCAAAACTTCCCAGTACACAGATTCCAAAGGAGACTGGAACCTGTGTCCATCCCTCAGCTTCCCCCAGTCCGTCAGTGGGAGGCTTAGGCACACTGAGGTGTGGGTGGAAACCTACAGCCTGAAACCTGTGCTTCCCACCTCCAGGGTCAATGTCACATCGCAGCCCAGAAGCACAGGGATGGGGCCCAACCCCAGGCCAACAACAGAGGTGGGATGCAGCCTCTTCAACCTGACCCTTCTGGGAGAATGGCTCAGGAAAGAAGCTGCAAGGACCAAGGACAAAGCGTTTGTGTGGCTGAAGCACATCTAGAGGTTCAGGTTTTGTAGAGGACTCAGACAAGGGACTATATAATTTGATGGTCTTAATGAAATCGCAAATTCCTTGATGCCCAACTGAGGTGAATCCCACATTTGAAAAAAAAGCCCTGTGCAGGTGCATAAGTTAATTTGTATTTTCTCTTCCTATCTGATCTTTCATACTAGAACATTTAAGAATACAGGCTACACAGCAGGTTGGCCATTATCTGCTGGAGAAGAATTAGAAATCCAGAAGAGTCCATCTAGCCCCTACTTTTCCAAACACAAAGGTTAGGTGTAAGCCTTGGGTAAGATCTGCAGTTGCTATCAGTTGGCACAATTCTATTTACTTGAGGTTATATCACCAGAGCATGACAATCTTCACCTCGTGAGGACATGAACTCTGTACACAAGAGCATGGAATGCTCCTCTTGCTTATTGCAGGGCCCACCCAAACCCACTACAAAGCGGTGACTCTCTCCAACACACCTGTGTTGAGGAAGAGGAAAACCAAAACAAACCCTGCAAAGGCACAGCACCATCAGCCCTAAGACACAATCCAGGTACCATTTTCCTGCAGTCTCAAGGCTATCAATGCTTAATACCCAAAGACTTACATGGGAGTGAGAGTTGAATCAGCTTTTCCTTCCCCTCCCTGATGCTGAGGTGGCTCTCCTGGGCCTTTAGTAAACCTGCCTCCCTGATGAGAAGAGGGTCATCATGATGGAAATGTAGTGAGGCAATAGGCAAACACATCTTCACATCCTGGTCAGAGCCCTCGGAAGTTCCATGAACACTTTTAATTTCAACAGTTCTGCTTTGCATTCTGCATTTGGCTCAGCTATTGTGTTGGTAAAGTAATTACTGTATTATCTCACCCTTGGCTTTCAACCTTGCATTATCAGGCTGGGCAAGTTTTTGGGAGCATCTTTAGCAGGATAACTGTTTATAACTTTGCTAGAGCTGGAGCATTCTGTGGGACCCCATATCTCTGAGACCATCTCTTATTTCTATGCTTGTTGCTGTAGAGCCAGAAAGCTCTTATGAAGACTTCTTTAGAGGGAGAGGGAAGAAAGTGCACACTGGCTGGAAACTGAAGAAAAAAAACATGAGAAGGATGGATGCAAAAGACAAAGCAGTGCCCAGTTTCTTATGGGAATATGGGAGCCACACAGTTACAGTCTGGCCAGAAGGAAGATAGCATGTACACATATAAATCATTAAATCACCTTGATGATGTTCACTGCTTTTTAGGACACACTGTACTGGTTTGCAAAACTTGGCTTTCGTGTCTCAGATCTCTCACTCTCTCTTTGTTAAAAAACATCTCTACAACCTGCCTTCCTGTGCTCATTCAGGAAAGGCTGCCAGGCTGCCTGTTTGCTTTGCCCACTGCTTCCCAGAGGGACCTCAGTACTGGCTCCTGCCCCAGTATGATGTTGGAATTACATCTCCAGTAGACGGTAGCATCCCACGAGGCTGCCAGACAGGATTTATTTTGCAGGGGAGAATAACTTCTGTCTCTTGATCCCTTCACATTCTACCCCAGTTTTCCTGGTTACCAGCAGTATAGCATAGCAGTCGTCTCTCACTTAAACAGCAATGAGAGCCTGCTGCCAAAACCAGGCAGGCATCTGTGATCAAAATGCAGCCCTGGCTCATAAATCAGAGCTGCAAGCTGACCACACATGAAAGCATGCTCCAGGATCCTGACTGGCTGCCCGGCTCATGAGAAGATGGTATTTCAAGGTGTGGTTGTTAATGCAGGAACCTTGGGATGGCTGGAGAGATCATATCTCCCCTGCCACCTTGCTGCAACTTTGACAAGCAGGGATATGTGAGTGGGCACTACATTACTGCACACGTGTGTGAGCCCCTGACAAATATTTCTCAGGGAGGAGGCAGGACTGGTTAAATTTGGTGCTGACCCTACCCCTTCTCTCAGCCCACATCTGGGATTTATAGGGCACTTTGCAAAACATTTATTTTTCAAGCTTTGCATGTGTGCAGATCTCCTAACAGCTGGGGGGGAGGGTGGTATTTTGCTTTCTGCAGGTTTTGATTACAAATACTTTAAAAATAAAGAAAATAAAGAGGGGGAGGGGGGTTTATTGTCTATCAGGTAACCAGAAAAACCAAGTTATTCCAAATATACTGGCATATCCAGAATAAATAAATGGCAATCAATATTTTAGTGGAAGTTGGTCATTCCCTTATCAGTTGTGCCTTTGTAACATTATTGTCAGTGATAATATCAATATCCTCCTACATAGAAGGATTTGTCTGACAGTGATCTTGGGTTTTGAAACAATAAAAAAAGAACTTGGATCTTAATCTCAGAGGCACAGATGAACTTTTATCTGGGCTTTGCTTTGACATTACAGTGCAGGTCACAGTGTGTCCCCAGCATCATTTCTGCAACTAAATCAGACTATAGGCATTTCTTCATTGATCAGAGGGGAAAATGTAGCTTGGTAGGGGCCATGGGAGATGTTCTGACCTCACCTGAGGCAGGGCTAGCTTCAGAACCTGGTCTGTACTGTGCTCATATGTCAACCACTGAGATGCTGTAGCTGGGCTCCAAGGAAGAGGTCACCAGTGTTTAAGAGGATCCCAAGGGAATACAAAATATTGTTGTGAGTTCTCTGTTCAGTGAGGAGAGAGGCTGATGGGAAGGGAGCTGGGACTGGGGATAGATCTCTGTTTGCCCTTCAGGCAAAAGTCACTCAAGATAGATGCTTATGGCAGCATGAAAACTTTTATTACTCAAGTGATGTCTAAAGCTGATGTAGGCACCCCAGTATGTGGATGTATAATCATGTCTCTTACCTGTACATGAGAGGGAGATACTAAAGTTCAGCAGCTCCACATGAGAGTGGGCACACTGAACAAAGATTCAGGCAAGCAGCACTGCTGAGTAGGGGGTTGTCTCTGAAATCTCACCTTTCTTTGGGTTCAGATTTGTTGATGAGGCTGAGCATCTTCATTTCCTGTAGTCCCTCTGAGAGGATGGAGACAGGCGTTTTTCACAGCCTGCCTTACAAAACACACCAAGGAGGTAAAAGGTGTGAACTCTAGAATGCCTGGGGGTTTTGAACCCACAGCTCCCACATCATATGGCACACTCTGCTGGGGAGAGGTGGCCCAGGATGCTGGGACCAGAGCAGCATTAAATAAGAAGGAACCCAAGAATGCAGGCCAGCAATGGACTGGAGAGAGGTGGGCTTTCTCAGGAGAGTCCAGGAGCTGCTTCTCAGTCGGTATGAAAGAGCCTGTGCATAAGCAGTGCCTGGGAGCTGGATGAAGGGCAGTCACAGTGCTTGCCATGCTGGTGCTGCTCTGCCTGCTGTCACTCTGCCTGCAGAGAGCTCTGCTGCTGGCAAGTGAGCAGGTGAGCAGCTCCTCCTAGTACCTGCCCCACCTTGCCCGGAGGTGGCTGGAGGTATCAGCCCCATACACACAGCCCTCTGTGTGACTGTACATAGACAGTGGGGGTATTTTGGGGACAAGAAATAAGGCCAAGTGAAAATTACCCTACCCCTCGAAAGCAAGTAGGTAAGCACAAAAAGTTTAGGTGAGTGCTAACAGAACAGCTGGTAAGCAAGCATTGAAACATGCTGACAGACATAGAGAATTTATCTGAAACGTGCAGTGAGAGCCTCCCCATCCTAGGGCAAGCTGGATCACCCTTCATGGTACCTTCACTTCTAACGAGCTGCTATGGGTGGCTTTTTGCAAAGACTACCAGATCAATAGGTTACCTGCAACAAAGGCTTGCCTCTGTCTATGATACTATCTGTAACGTGTGTAACACATTTAACATGTCCACACGTGTTTATAACAGACAGTAATCATCAGATAAGCTTCTATAAACTGCAAGTGCACAGGGCACTAACATGTTTCAGGACAGCCTAATGTGGAGTGCCATCATCAATTTAAGTCATGTTCACACTTCTCATGTGTGTTATCTGTATCAGGGATCAGGTCTTCAGGGCTTCAGTCCTCACAAGGCAAAAGAAATGTCTAATTTTCTGAGGTTTTAAAGATTATATAAAGGGTCACCTTGGCTTCTCTGCAGAGACTGTATCCCATTATTCCTGACTCTGTTTTGAATTACTTTTCTTGTACTGCAGGGAGGAAACTCTCACAAAATAAAAAGGAGGTTTTATAAAATGTCTATGCAGTGAAATACAGGTGCATTTATTGATAATGTTGTTGTAGTCTTGATAGTTTAAGGACCTAGACAAGATGTGTTTTATAGACAGAGGCAATACTTTTTTTATTGAGTCAGCTTTCTGGTCTTCACATCTTTTTCTGCAGCTGGAAAAGGGGATCAGTTCACAGGCAGGCACACAAGCCTTTTTCCGGGTCCCTGTTTGCTTTGCTCCTCTGGTCAGGACACATGCCAGGGCAGGTTGCCAGGAGCCTGGGTGCATTATGCAGTCGTGTCTACAGCTTTTCACCCACACCTGCTTGGCAGCCTCACAAGGAACTGTCCTGGGTTTTAAAAAAGGATGTGGCAGAGTCTTTCCACCAAACTGTACCTTGACAGTAGGGGACAGGCCAGCTGGGGTCCAAGGGCAATGGTGAGGGACAGGGCAGAGCCCTGCCCAGTGTGGCACTGTCCTGCAGCACCAACCAGAGGAGCAGAGCAGGGATGGGGATGGTGACCAGCTGGGTACAGCCCAGCAAGGTCTGTCCCCAGCTGCATGCTGCTGGGGTAAACACAACCACAACTTCCTGATGTCAGGATGCTGAGAGCATCAGCCCCTCCCTGACCTGGACTGCCCCAGCTCAGCAGTCTCAGCACATGCCAGCAGGATCCAGCACTGCCCAGAGCCCAGAAGGGCCTTGTGTTAATGTTATTCTGCAGCACAGCAGCAGCAAGTAGCTCACCTATACATGTGTACTACAGCACACCAATAGCAGTACTTCATGTAGGTGTATGTGCAAATGCTGTCCTGCTTCTGGGCTTGCTGGCTTTGGCTGTAGAGAGAGGCAGCCATTTACCACATTTACCACCCTGGAGAGAAGTGCAAGTCAAAAATAAGTGTCAGGTGTTGTTTAAAGCACCACCACTGTGCACATGGAGTGGTTAGAGTGGCCTCAGCCCACACTGGGTGCTACTGCAGCAGCCAGCTCAGCATTGTCCCTGAACCTCAGTCAGCATCTCCCAGCCAGGATAGGGCCTGTCCTGAGCATCTGCACCCCTGTTAGCCACAGTTTCCACATAACCCAGGTCACAGCTGTCATAATGTGGAGATCAAAGCTGAAAAAGCTCAAGAAGCGCTTCCAATGGTTTACAGATAAACCACTCTCAGAGAGGATTAAGGGAGACAACTGTAATTTGTATTATTATATGAGCCAGGAGCTGACTTGGTTTGAAAAAGTTTGTCAGTGGGTAACTTCCCACCACAGACTGCTGTCAGCTTGTGTAATGCTGAGTCTGATCATGCAGAGGTGCCTTGACAGGTCTGTGCAATGTTATTTTTCAACTCATTACTCAATGTTGCAGCTGAATCCATCAATTAAAGGTGATTTTACTGCCTTTTGGATAAGCAAGTCAGTGTTTATTCAAAAGACAGGCTCTTCTGTACAGCTGCTATCAGCCTTTTCACTGAGTCAGACTCAGAACTGAAATGTTTCTCCTCAGCAGATTGGAAAGGGCAGAGTCAGTATTTCCCCTGAGGATGTCAGGAGAGCTCAGCTCCAGGAGGTTGCTTCATTATGATACTGCAAACAGATTCCAAGGCACGCATGTCCGTGTGTGTGTATGTGTGTGGGTGTGTGTGTGTGCCTGTATGCCCACACACAGGTCAGATTTTGCTCTTATCCCTCCAATACATTGGGAACGATTTTTAGGGAACGATTCTTCTACACTTTTCGAAAATTTCGGCATCAACATGAGCAAGTTGAGATACCGACCTGTTGTCACCTCTTCATTACCTGAAGTGTTAAGTGTTCTCTTTGCCAGGCTGTCAGAAGGAGCATTAATAACAATCTCTTGCCTTGTGGGCTGAGCTAGGGCAGGCTTTTGTTGTATTAGGTAGTAAGAAAATGCCTTGAATAGTTGATGATCTAAAACACAAAATAGGAATTAAAAGTCCCCTATTTTCCAGATGTTCAGCTGCAGTTCAGACACATAGAAAATTAAATCCCATCTGTGCTGAAGTCAATGCTGAGGCTTCAGTAGGAGTGCAGGTTTTATCCCAGCTGGTGAAACAAAACATGAAAAAATGTTCAGAACCTGGACATTTATCTCCTTAAAAAAGCTTGATGGGAATCTGCACAGAGGCAGGCACTGAACATGTTTCTTGGGTCCCTTATTTGTATATTAAAACTCTGAACACCTTTGAATTTCTAACTCCTAATGCTAAAAATATAAGGAGCACTAAAAGACTGGTCATGACATTGAGCTGAGCTATGACATGAAAAAGCTCAGCTGCTGGTGCTTTGATAAACTGTTCAAAGCAAGTGACAAATGCCTGGTCTTTACAAAGGAGAGCAGTACCTCACGCTGTGCTGTGATGGAATGTTTGCAAGCCCTGTGCCATTCCACTGCTTTCAATACCCTTGTCTGTGAATCCATCGCTTTCCGAGTGCTGCGGCTGGTGCCATCTCTCTCCTGTCTCCAGATGGCTGCAGGATAGAAGTTCATGTGGGAATCAGTCATTCCAGCTTCCTGGAGAGTTGATGTAGAAGGATAGGTGATTCTGAGGCACAGCACATCTCATCCAAACGTTGGCAGTGAAAGTGAGGGCATCGCACAATAACGAGCTGGGAAAGGGTAAGGCTTGGAGATTGAAATGAAGTAAAAGAGAGGCAGGATGAAGACCCAGGGGAAGGAGCTGACTAAGCCACGACAAGATGCACAAGGCACCAACTGGACCTCTTCCAGCTCCTGTTCTCTCCTCATGAAGAGAGCTATATAAACTCGCACACACATGTAATGAATACTCCTTCATATAAGCCAGCTGCAAATGTCTTGCCTGCATTGGATTATTTTTTGAGGTCTAAAAAAAGGCTGTATGTGAGAGGGGATGATTGGAAACGGTTTGACCTTTCACCAGAGTCCAGCCCCAACACAAACTGGAAGGGCTGCCATTTGACGACTCTCTAATTGTTTTCAGGACAAATAATGAGACAAAACCTATCAGCAATAAAAAAAGAGAAAGGCAGAGGTGAAGGTGCTTGCCAGCTGGACTAGGGAGAGGCAGCTGTTGGTTATAAAATGGCTGCTTTGGGTCTTCGTCCTGCCAAACTCGGAGAGAAATCATAGGGCGTGCAGAGAAAATAGTCTTGTACTTCAAAAAATGAAGCTGAAAATACTCTCAGGTTATGATCTCCTTTAAAGTGTTTTCTGCGACTTTACAACTGAAGTATGCTGCTCACAAGTAGAAAGGTAGGATTAAACTTTTCTCCAAAATTATTCATGGTTGCGTTAACTTCAACATTGATAACACAGATAAATCCATCACAGTCCATCAAGAGGATTATTGTTTACCTCCAGCCTATTCGTAATCAATGTCTCCAGTTTCCCAAACAGCTGTAAGATCTGTTACAGGCTGATGCCTTCACTAAACACACAAACTGCAATTTAATTCCCCCAAAAAGTCTAGAAAATCCAGTTCAAGTCCTACTATGTAACATGTCAAAGTCCCAAATAATATCCTGTTCCCCATATTAAAACAACAACAAACAAACAAATGATCAAGCAGGACAATCATTTCTTTGTATGGCGGTCACTGTTGAAGAAAATTTTTATTGGCAATCTCTAGTATCCTAAATTAATTTGCGCCATTCAAGTCCACAATTTTTTATTGCATATGACATGCTGACTCAAGACATTTCACTGTTCAACATAAAGCTTGCTCTGTCTTATTGGCCACACAGCCCATAGGCAAAGCATTCAGCGTGATGGACACCATGTGGCACAGAAATGTTCCGAATGAACAGAAACATCAGGAGGTGCATTCTTCTGCTCAGAATGAGCCTTAACAACAGCTGTTCACAGTTTCATGATGAACTTCTTCCAGTTTGGGGCAATTATAGCACCCCCTCCCCCACACGCACACAGTGTTGTTATGCTGTTATCTGTTGATGTCTCCTCAGAAGCTGAGAGGAATGATCTTAACACAGTTTGTCTTAAGATAATATATTTGTCCCAAAACATATGTTTGGTGGGAGCGTGTATTAAATTAAAGTCAATGTGAACTAGTTATAGATGTTTTTTGGAGGAAAAAAGACACTCACCTTAAATACATCTTCTTATCTGCAGATCAGCCACAGTCAACCAAATCAAAATTTGACAGAAGTCAGAATGCCACATCCATGTTATAAAAGATGATGCCAGAAATATGGATAATTTCTTTTGATCTTGGACAGAAAAAAAAGCTTAAAATCTCTGTTCTATGAAATCTGCATTAAGGCTTTTGAGTACCACCTATTCCAGTAGAAGAGAATTCTTTGCAATAAAGTCTTAGCGAAAACAACTGAACCTCCACCACAATCAGCTCTTGGACTCTCCATTAACATGAACCTAATAATAAGGCCACAGCAGTGAAGGCACTTTTGCTCTAGGGGCTGCTACCTGTTACCACGTTATACACAAGCCAAAGTACGTTTGATGACTCAGTGTAGACTTTAATGAGAAACGTGCTGTCCATTTTTTGTGACCCTCTACAATGTTATTAATTCTTCTGTCCTCGCAGTGGTTCAGTAACATACATATGGGTTTGGGATATGTGTGCTGAATGTGAAAGCAACATTGTTTTCACATGGAGTACAGTTGTGGGGATATTTAAACAAGAACAGGCTGCTCCAAACAGAAAACATACTGAAAGAATCAGCTCTAAAACCAATATGAGACAGAAAAGTGTATCTTAATATAAAGGGACATTGTTTATTATTTGTATGGCTAAAAAGAGAATGGAGAGCAACATCTGTGTTCTCTTTGCTAATTTTGTTTTACAAATGCACTCCAGCAGCACACACCACAAAAGGGTCTTGTAGAATAAGAACTGATGCAGATTAAAAGAAGAATAGATGAACACTCTTCCATAATTGCAAGGTAGAAAGAAGGTAAAGAGGTAAGTTCTCCCCTATAATTATTCTCAAACGTTCTGTCATTCCAACAAAGCTCTTTATTGCTGATATACATGTTATTTACACAGAAAAAATGGTTAAGGCATCAGATATTGTGAGAGACTGGATTGTTAATGGTTAATGGCTCAAACAATCAGCAGGGTGCTTTGCTAACGATGCTCAAAGTAACCACCCAGGTGCAGAGGGGTGCACACCCACCGCCAGAGGCTACAGCTGGGTGCTGAAAAAGATAAGGGAAGAGGCTGATAAGAGGCAAATCCTACGAAGTGAGGTAGTGCTTTTTATCATGCTGAAGTCCTTGCACAAGTGGCTCAGCTGTGAAAACTCCCCTCCAGAGAAGTACCAGGACATTCAGCCTGAAGGTGTTCATCCCTTCTGGTGGGCCATAATTGACTCAACTACAGGTAAGAGGCAGCTGTGGTGTCTCAGAAGGTGTCAAAGACGCCTGAATTGTCCCATGATTCACAGTATTACATCATCCAGTGTAAAACTCTGTAAGGGAGGTACCTGGGCATTCCCACTGAGCCTGACCATAACATAAACCCACCAGAATACATATTATGTGGGTTTCCCCTACCCCTGATGGACCGTGACCATCACTTCAACCAATAGAGTCTGGTCACAGGTGGTGACTATGTACCTTTCCACTCTTATCCTTTCTTTTCCCTTGTATGTTTTCTTAAGTGGGCTCTCTTTGTGCTTTTATATTGTTGAATTTCTAAAATGGCTACATTTTAAAATTTGCCAAGAGCCTTGCTCTACCTTAATGTTCTAAAGTTTGTAAGTAAAAGTTTGTTATTGGACTTGCTGAGAATTTTGTTGTTCCTCCTGCTCGCTGGCACTCCTTGACCCTCCTCTGCTGACAAACTCCAGAAGCCACCTGGTCCAGTGACCTATCTGACCTTCAATGTGCAGCCACAGCCCAGGGTGGGGCCTGAGCCAGCAGCTGCCCCTCACTCTGCCCGGTGACCTGGGCTGAGCTGCCCTCCTGGGCCGCCTGAGGGATGGGCACTGTGGATGTCAGAGAAGTCTGCTATGCTCTGTAGGGAATTGAGGGCCACCTTGGGATGTGTGTGCAAGCTCCAGGAGCACAGAAGGGACATCTGACCACCATGATCCCCTTTATCGACTTCTCTTTATACTCAAGTCATGTTAGTAATGTGCTTACCTGGAAGCCACAGGACTCCTCCCTCCCTCCTCCCCACTATCAACAAATAGCTCATGGCACTGAAGTGAAACAAAAGCTTTGCCTTTGCTTTCCCTGTTGCTGCAGTAAATCATGCTGTCATGTTGCCATAGCAACGGCAGCTATCACAAATATCACTGCATCGTGGCATCAGGGCAGCTCCCACAGCCAGGTCTTCATTCTGGGGCCAGTCCTCTTAGCCCCCATCCAGCCCCGGGTTTCCAACTTTTCTACAACATGCTGCAACGTTTTGATGAAAAAGTAGGAATTTAAGTTTTATTCTTGGGAGTGAGGAGTTTCATCAAAGAGGATTAATTGTAAAAAGCCCACACTTTTGTTAGCTCTCAAATACTCAGGCAGAGTTGGACAATAGTCTGTGGAGAGTTGAGACTTTGGTGATATAAATTGTTCAGTTTAGTCACATTTGAAAGACAGTGAAGAAAAAACTAATTAATTGCAAGTTGATTTGAAATAATCTGTAAACAGCTTTGTCTGAGAGGACAGAGAGGGTTTTTTTCTCAAATATTTATGAACCTAGAGATACAGATGGGTAGTGGGTGAGATTTTTAAGAGACATGCTATACTAATTTATATTCATCAGGGATTTTTGCATTTTCTATAGCAGAATTGGAAAACATTAGAACATTTCCCTTTAATCCTCTGCCTCCTATATGGACTAAGATCTATTTCTTTCACTGAAAACCCATTATAACCTCAGTATTGTTCAAATAAAGGACATTGAGCTGTGTTTTAACTAAAATGAGGAGGTTGCTCTGCTCTAGAGTAATGAATATCTGTTGGGATAGGCTTGAAATCTCACCAATTTTCACTTACAAGAAAGGTTTGCAGTCACATCAGTATGTGTTTCATGCACTGAGTAGAAAAGACAACTTTAACTTTTTATTTTTTTTTTCAGGGAACAGTAACATGAGTTTTCAAAGACACTGGCTTTTTTATTATTAAAATGCCTGTCCTTTATTTCATTTATTCTGTTTTTGCTAGCCACATGGTTAAAGTTAGGAAAACAAACAGCAGATACTTTCCAGTGAGGAATGTTTACATTAGGTCTAGCTTATCTGTGCAAAGAATAATCTATGAACTCTCCCTGGCCTTTTGGATAAGCAAACATAAACCTCGTTTCCCTTTATTGTCCACTCCACATAATAACTAGAAGGCTTCACAGAGGTTATTCAGTCCAGGATGGCTCCTGGGGATTTCCTTCAATGACTGAAGGGATCACTGTGTGCATTATTGAGTAGTGATATTGCAGTTGTGATGGTCTAAGGATAAAGCACACAAGTTTGTAGGGAGAGGTATTGGCTTGTACCAAGACTAATCAATATAGCTGGAAAAAGAGAAGTCTTCAGGCATGAGTCTCTCCTTATATCTCTGGAGGTAAACTGATATGCTCCACAGGTTCATGCATCCAACTACACAATCCCATCTCTTTTTTTGTGAGCATTCATACAAATCCTCTGTGAGCTAAACCAGCTCAGGAAACTGGTAGAGAGCTAATCCAACAAAGAGCAGTGGATTTTTTGGGGTGGGTCAACAATCTGATTGGACTCCTCGCAGGGTGACACTCGGTGCCATAGGTACAGAAGCAAGGGAGAAGATGAAAAAGAGACAGGACACCCTTTTTGGTGGCCATAAGATATATAATTGTTGCAGTTGTCTCAGGTCATGGTGGTGAGGCTCTGGTTTGGACATGTCAAAGAGCTTCTTTAACTCTGCTCACATGACAGTCTTCAAAAAACAGCAATCAGCCTAACCTACATCAGGATACACTGAAGCTTTCAATAGCAGTCAAGAGGTGGGTGATGCTGTTAATACCTTTCATCAGAGCCTTTGCAGCCCTTACAGCAGCCCCAGCCCTTTCTGGCAGGTAGGCACTGAGACCGTGGCTTTCTCGGGGCACTCACAGAGCTGGTGCCAGCACTAGCCTAAGTAAGAATCCTCGTTACTGATCATGCCCTTATCTCTATAAAGACATGCAAGATGAAATAGCTTGAGCATCATGTTCTTTCTGTGAGGGTCTCTTCCCTAGAACACCAAAATTATTGAAATTGCTCACGCTGATTTAAGTGAGATTTGGATCTGGTCTCACACAGGTTGGCGTTCAAAGCATGCTGAGGAATCCTGTCCTGCTGTAGAGATTATAGGATTTAAAAGGCAAGGTAAAACTATCAAATCTAAGCTGCAGGCTAAAACATGGCAAAGGCTTTATTTATTATTTTTTTATTATATATTGTGGTATAAATCTTCATTGGAGTAATTGGATAATTTGTTTTAAGGAGATGTACAATTTTGATACAAAAAGTACAAGGATGAAGTATTTGCCACACTTATTCACATTCAGTTATTGACTCAAACTGTAGAAAACTATCAATGTTTTCCTCTTTAATTTGTGCAGACTGTATGTTTTGACAAAGCCAGCTAACAACTTACTTTTAAGAAGAAAGATTTTTGAAGGAAATAAAGTTATGAGCTAAAAGGCTTAGAGCCCGTGTATTGTTCTAAGGCCTCCTGTTTTGTTCAATCCATAAAACCACACTATGTTTTATAGTCTCCCACATGAACACAACATGAACATGAGCTGACTGGGCTGAGGTGCTTGACTGTGTTATGAGCACAAAATGCCTCACCCTTATCTCATTTTTTGGCTGTTTTCATGTACTGCAAACTTCATGGTGGTTCCTTTGAAAGCTGCTCTGTTCCAGTGACTCACTTGGAAATTATGGGGGTTTGTGCCTAAATGTTAGGTTATGAAAGAGAGAAAAATAAAGATGCTTTGCTGTTCTCTAATTTAAGTAGATTTACACAGTTACTATCAACAGTCGAGATTATTTTTCAGTAAAGGCATGACTCCAGGATTTTACCTTCATCTTTCTCTGTCAGAAACCTTCCTGAGAAATCTCTTTTCTAAGAAATATTTGTTTTGTTCACTTGGGTTTCCACTGTGAGCTTCGTACTACAGAGAGATGGGCTGCTGTCTTCCTGGGCAAGAAGAAACTATGGAGATATTCAGGGAGATGTGCCAACAGCACGAATTTCCATGTGAATGGATCAGTCATGCAGCTTGTTACGGAGCTCAGCTCCCTGCGAGGGCTCTTGCACGGGTGTAATCACACCCAGACCACACTGACCCATCAGTCACAGATGCTGTGTGCTCCCATGCTGCAAGCCACACTGCAAGCCATGGAGCAAGCCATTTCCACCAAATTTTAGTCCTAGTGAAAGGCCAGCTCTTGCTGGCCAAAGCGTGGCAGCAGGAGAAACGAATGGTGTGTCCCTCCAAAAGCAGGGGTAAGTTACAGAAAAATCAGGCTGGCTCTTTTAAGCAAACAACACCTCATAATATAGAGGAAGGCAACTCTTCTCCCCCGAGTCATTGATAATCTGATGTGAAAGCAAATTTCTCATCCCAGATCATAATATTGGAGAATTAGGTAAATGAGCAAAACCAGGCTTCTGAGACACAGCAAAAGACCTGCACTGAAACACAGCACCAAAACATCACCCATCTCCAAGGGAGGAAAACCCTGCTCCCTACTCTTCCTGCAGACAAATTTTGTAATTAGGGTGTGAAAATATTCTCCTTATTCCCATCTTTTTTACAGACCACCCTTAAGTATCGAAAGGGCCCAATTTGTCCCTCCCCAGTCTGAACAACCCCAACTTTCTCAGCCTGTCCTCACAGGAGAGGTGCTCCAGCCCTCTGATCATCTCTGTAGCCTCCTCTGGATTCACTGGAACAGGTCCACATCCTTCTTCTGCTGGGGTCCCCAGATCTGGACACTCAGGTAGGATCTCACCAGACCAGAGGAGGAGAATCCCCTCCCTTGACCTGCTGGCCAGTCTGCTTTTCAGGCAGCCCAGCCATGTTTCTGCCAGTATTCAGGCTGCTATTCTGATTTTTCTCTCATTTACTGAGCAAACATCTGAGAAACCTAGGTTAAGTTTCAGGGTTCACATCTTGGATTCAAGTCTTGCAGGAACATGATACCCCCAAAAACATGCTGCATGCCAGCTCCTTGCAATGCGGCAACATCAAGGTCTCAAACACTCTGCATAGAAGAGGGCTTTCAAGCTTTCCACTCTTCAATGAGAAACATCTTGTAGTATTTTCTGGGTCTTCTCCTGTTGCCCTTTGCATTAGCAGGTGCCCTGACCAGACCTTTTGGAAAGAGCTCAGAGCCATGTCAAAAACTAAGAAGAGAAAAGATGTTCTCTTGCTATACATGAGGGCATATCTTCGCCCTAACAAGCAGCACAAGGAAAGAAACCTTCAGATGCTCAGAGTCAAACCAGGTCAATCAGGGGATGCAGATTGGTTATCTTGCCTTGGCCCCAGCTCATTACCACACTCATTTTTTCAGGCCATTCAGGTTTTTTTCTGATCCACCCTGGGAAACGGAGCTACATCATGTCTCTGGGAAGGTCTGTATTGGGTCAATGTTCTGAAGAGAGATTGTAGTCGTGGGGTGCTCTGTGCATCCTAAAGAAAAGTACACAGTGTTCCAACTTGAGTGAATCACCACACCAATTGCTGATACAGACCTCCCCAGCACTCCTAAATCTGTACACAATATGGAGGAGGTTGAATGTCACCTCAGAGGACCTCTCAGAATTAGCACTCTTGTACCAGAGAATTAAAAAAAAATACATTTTCCTAGATTTAATGCCAAATTCTGTACCTTTGCTGAATTTTGCAATTTAATCTTCCTTGCACATGTTTTTCACCATTTCTGTGACTGAAAACTGCTTAGTTACCTCTGCTGCAAGACCTTTTGCACCTGATTTCCTCACATTTTCTATGAAAATAAAATTTAAAGACCCTTAGGGGATTCTTCCTAGGTAATACAATATAGAAATCCAGTGGTTTATTTCTTGTCCACAGATTCCTTTACGGTCTGCAGGCACTCATAACACCAAGAGACTCATTTCACTGCCTTCTGTAAATACGCTACCGAGTACTGCCACCACTCCTATCACACCACCAAATACTGCTCTAGACAATCTCCACCATGGAAGAGTATCTGCTAGGATTCAGGTCTGTCATGATGACATAATTCCTTTTTTTTCTCCTGCCTTTGGGGTTTGCACTTGCTTGCCTTAGTTTGTATGCCCAGGGGATTCCGTTTTCCATCTGATATTCTGGGGAGGATAGCCCACTGCACCACTTTCCTAGTGTCGATTTCTTTCCTGTGCATGGGGAGAACATAATCTTAAGATGAGCATTTTGCATGTGCTGTTCATTTAGAGCATTAGTTATTGGAGCAAAGATCAATGAGGGACAAAAATATCTGTGTTCCTCTGCAGGACACTGGAACATGTAGTCTGAGCTGGAGGAATGGTCCCAAAAGCAGCTGTGGCACGAGGCTTTCCACAGGGCCCAGCTGACTCTGACTTCTCCCTTGTCCCACAGCAGTGACAAGTAGCAGCCAGTCCAGACTGAAAAAAGCTAGGTGCCTGTTCTTTATTATTGCTTTATTCTGTGGGCTGGTTCATGGAAAAAAGAGGGGCAGCACCATCAATCCTCTCATGTGGATGTGAATTTAACAGGAGCAAGGCTTGAGTGAGGATCCAGCTTTTCATTGAGAGCACAACACCCCCAACAACTTAGCCCACAGGTAACCCATGCAAAGGAAAAAATGGAAATTTCATCTCACTTTCTTCCTCTCTGTAAGCAAGTGGATAAATTTAATTTCTCTCTTTTCCTGCAGTAACTTCTGATAGAAATATTACATTCTAAAAATCTTTGCTGGAACAAAATCTACACGCTAGTTCAGCTTGGACTGCAAAATTCTAAATAATGTTATTTGGATTCTCCTCAGTTACACAAGTTTGGCACTGGCTATGCTGGAGTGATGTCAATCAAAGAGGAAAAGTCATCTCAATTTATTATTGCTCCATACTTGATTCTCTTTCTCTGCAGTTTATACCTTTGCAATTATAAAGAGATCTGTCACATGATTATTAGGTAGGATAACTAAGTTCAGCAGTTAATAATCACTTAAATTTCTTTGTTATGGAATTCCATTCCAAAAAAGAGAAGGTGTAGCAAAATCTTATTTGGAAAAGCAAATATTCCAGATTGGTATATTTATTAACGACTGTTTAATAGTCAAATTCTTGGCACAGTATTGTTGTAATTTTTCCCAGCAAGACACAGAAACTGGCAAAGCAATCATCAAAGCACATAAGCACAAGTCTTAAGTAGATGCTTTAAGTTAATCATATGGTCAAGTGCTTTGCTGGACTGGGAACTCTACATTACACAGGGACTGCTTCCAGAGGTCTGGCCCACAGACAAGGAAGTGTAGGGTTGACAAAAGGAAAAGCAAACTTGAAATTATGTGATAACTACCTCTGCTTCAGATGCTACACAGTCTTAGTGACATAATGAATCATGAATTTAAATGAAAAATAAAATTATTTCACTAGTCGAGATCTATCCACAGCCTTGTACTCAGCCCACAACCATGGAAGGACATCCATGAAAAGCAGGTGGAGGCCACATGGATAGAAAGAGTGTAGGACCAGGCAAAGGTGATTTCTGGGAGATGAGGACAAATGACATATAAAGGCTGATGCATCTGGCAAATCATAAAGGATGGTTGCTGTAAGAAGATGAGAGGCATGAATGAAACAGATGTACATTACTGGTAGAAAGAGAAGATTTTCAGCACCACAGAGTGAAAGAGTGAAGACCTATGAACAATTAGTTACAAGCAACCCTTCTGACTTGACCTGCTATAAGCATGGCTTGACATAAATATGCTGTCATCCTAGTAGTGATTGTCAGCACTCTGCCTCCATCCCGTTCCACAGCTCACCTAACCAACATAATCTCCTCCACACCATTTGTGAGCATACATGAAAGAGGCATTTTGCTTCATTTCCATACACAGGGGTACTTTTAAATTCTGTGCTTCTATCTGTTGTTCAAAACTGATTCTTTAGCCTATGAGCCCAGCCTTCAATGCTATTATCACAAGAGTTTTTGAAGTGTTTTTCCAAATAAAAGACAGGCACAGACTTTTAAAAACATTTTAAGGACTGTAGTTCTCAAGATAACAGAGAGATAAGGCACTGATTGGAAGATTCTTCTACACTTTCTGATAGGAGTGTCAGGAAGAAAGAAATTAGCTCTAAAATAGCTTTTAATGGCAATGTACTTTTCCAAGGAAACAAACATTGTTTTCCACACAAAGTTCAGGGTGTGCAGGTTTGTAGTGGAAGTCAACTTTTTTAAATATGCAAACAAAGTGCTCAGTAAATACCATCATCTAATCATGCTGTTTTGTAGTAACAAAGTTTTTTCTATTATGACTCCCATGGCAGAGATGCATTATGAGAAAGCAATAAATTTGAAACAAATTATCACCTCTAAAAAACATAATAGCAAGAGCGAGGACTGCTTTTGTTAGAACGTATTTTCTGGTTTGGGATGTATGAATTATTAACCATCACTGTACAGAAAAGAAGACTACAGTTAAAGCAAGGTGGGCTCAGATTCTTACCCCAAACACACAAATTTAAGAGGAGAGTGTCTCCTCTGCCTTCAGCAGAATCTTTCTGTATTTAAGCAATTTAAGCAAGTATAAATGAGATCAGCATACCTTTCAGATACCTACAAGGAAAACACTCAAATAACAAAACATCACTTCCAGGCAGTTCCAGTAAGTGCATTATGTTGGTAATTTAATGACTAATTGCAAAATCTATTATCTTGGAGATGAAAAGATTTTGGAAGGTTTAAGATCAGATTTCAAGCTTAAGAAAAGCAGGAAACAAAAAAGAACAATAAACTAAATACTGGAAAACACATGCATGACTCAAAGTCTTGCAATAGAAACTGCTGTAACATCCATACACATTTATATGATTAAAAACAATTACATGATATGCAGGAAAGTGGAGCTCTGTATCAAATGTGAATCAGAAAATTTCAGAGAACAATTGAAAATGAAAAGGACAAAGAAGCATGAGCCTTGCTTTGCCAAAACTGAACAGCAAATGCCTAGGAGGCCACAGCAGTAACACTTACCAGGGAAAACAGCAACATCTGGACAAGGCTTGGGAGGCCACCATCTTCCAAAGCCATCCATCAGAACTGCCAGGTGTGTAAAGTGTCTTGGGCACTCAGGTGTCTAAGACAACTCACTCAGCACTGTACAGATAAAGGAGTAGGAGGACAACAACTTAGGAGAATGTGGAGAGCAAAGTATAATGTTAGAGGTGGAAGAGCTTATAAATCTTGTTACAGGGACCTGGCTGTGTGAGCAACCTATGGTGGAACAAGACGGCGACTCTTGCTGGGCAAAATCTACCTCTGAAGAAGAGCCAGTTTGTTTTGAAGACTTGAGTGGGACATAAATAATGGAAGAGCCTTGTAATGGCTTCCCTCAATGGACTGAATTTAGCCTCCTGTGCCTACCCTAATGACTAGAGGGAGAAATAGAATATTTAGGGTAAGAAAAAGAGTGCTGAGTTAATTTAGAGCTGTTTTTCAAATAAGCTTCTGGGCCAGAGGTCAGTGTTGGACTTGATGATCCTTGTGGGCCCTTCCAACTCAGGGTATTCTATGATTCCATGATTCCAGATTTCATGCACATTTTGGTAAGTCTGGAATATTTTCCCTGTCTTTTATCTCAGTCTCTGAAATGAAAATAGTCTTCCATTTTCCAGACTGTACATAAGACCTTCAAGTGCCCAGGAGGCATAGAAACATGTCAATCCTTGGCTTATCTGGGAAAAAGAGTGTCCTGAGAGTAGTCACTGAAATGCTGGAAACTATGAGCCATTAATGGCATTGGCATAGATACACACAATGTAAACTGGCAGCACAGACTCAAAACATTAATACCCAAGCAAAATTAACTCTGCACACCTGTAAGTACAAAGAAATGCCAAGTAACTTTGCAAAGAACAATAAAATATGATGAAATAGAGAAAAGCAGATGATAAACACTTTAAAGGAAAGAAAAGTTGTGTTGGTGCCTCCATTTTCTTCTGATCTCGTTGACCTACTTCTAGAGATACGTCTTGTGCACACAGCTTATGTACTCAGCTTATCCCCTGTAATATATCACTGTGTT
The DNA here is from genome assembly GCA_013400955.1 of Drymodes brunneopygia. Classification (NCBI taxonomy): domain Eukaryota; kingdom Metazoa; phylum Chordata; class Aves; order Passeriformes; family Petroicidae; genus Drymodes; species Drymodes brunneopygia. The sequence goes on along the minus strand of VZTZ01014960.1, from coordinate 763,929 downwards.
AACTTAAATGATGCCAGTGCTTTGGAATCAGGACATCAGGAGGATAGCAGATCTGTTGTGCAATGCTCACAGGCAAGGGAAGGATAGATACCAGCTAATTCAAGAAGCACAAAGAAAGTGCATTTGATTTGAAATTAAGTTAGCATGGCCTTACCCAGCGGGACATGAAGCAGATTCCAGAACTACTCTGGCTCCACCACCACTATTTCGTGTAAGACCAACATTTACACGTACACAGATAATAAGAATAGGGAAGGTCCTCTGTACACAAATCTTACCTCTGCCATAGACTCCAGGGCATGATGTTAGTCATGCCTGCAGTAAACTTGGATCTTTCAGGGCTATAATTAGACAAGCAGGCAAAGGTGGGCCAACTATGTATGCCTTTTAATAAAATCAAACCGAGTCTTTCAGCCATTCAGGTCAACCAAAGTCAGGGTGGGGGCCGCTGGGAAGGGCAGAAGTGAGACTGCAGGACAGAGGTGCACTGAGAGATCTGTGCAGATCCTCAATACCCCTCACTCCTATGGAGACACTGACACATGCTGGAAAGCACAAGATTCCTTCTGCTGCTTCTCCTTTTTCTACCCCAGCTCCTTTGTAACCACTGATCCCTCCCACAGCCATAACCCTGCCTCCATAGGACTCTTCAGCCTGCACCTACTATCTTGCTGTTGGAAGAAAGGTGTTTGGAAACATCTCCTCCACAACCCACCCTGGGCAAGGAGGGGATAAGCATCCTCCTCTGACTCTCCACAATGAACAGGGGAAAACCCAAAGGAAAAGGAGAATATGAAAAAGTTTGAACATCTCTAGTCTAAACAAAATAGTCAAGGAAGAAAAAAAGAGCATGGGAAACTGTAATCTGAATTCCATCTGTAAATGGGAAACTAAAAGCAGAGGTGAAGTCCTGAGAGGGCTGGTGGAGGAACCAGAAAAGCAATCCATCTCTTCCAAAACTGATGCAGTGTCAAGCTCAAACCTTATTTGCAATATTTTAAATTTAATACAAAGAAATTAACTATATGTCTAATAACCAGCATTCAGCAGGTAGTTCAGCTGTGTTTTAAAAGCCTCTCTGATTTCCTTATTTTGTCAGATTCCCCACATCTAATGTCAGATATTTACTGAGATCTATTTCTTCTCAGTCCAAGTAGCTATCAAGTATAAGGACCTGTATTTTACTAAAATATCTGTATTTACTGGGGCTTTTTTTCCAGTATTGTCTGTTCTCTTTGTCTTATCCTTGTGCTTTTCTAGTCTCACTGTGTGAAAGCAAAAACAAAATTAATATCCATAGCCAAATTGAGGTGCAATTCATGAATACAAACCTAGAGAAGGATAAGCAGAAACTCCCTCTGCTGTCATGCATGGCATTCATTTCTCCGTTAATTAATGACTCTTATTCCCTTAGGTTTGCTTTGTCCATTGATAATTTCTCAAAACAGCTCATTATTTTATCCAACTGATTATATTGTTGCTTTATAAAAGGCATTTATTATTTGTCATCTTAAGAATTATTTCTACAGCCTCAGTGTCGAGACAATATGTTTTGCTTTTGTTCTTCCTGAAGGGCTTGTATTTTAATCAAGTCACAACATAATTACAGTGTTTTATAAAAATACCAACATAAAATCTAATCTTAACTACAACATTCTCCATTTTTCCAGTTAAGTGCTTCTGTGTTCTCCAATACTTTTGTGTTTGACCATCTCCTGTTGCTTAAGGTATTTTCATAGGGCAGAGCTATTTTCCTGGATAGAGAACTGAAGTAAAGTTGGAGAGTCCATCAAGAGAACAAACAGATCCAGATTTACACGACTGATGGGCAGGTTGAGCTTGTCTCCCCATACACCTAGCCCAGGATGCTCCCAGGGTCCTTGTGCCAGCACCAGCCCTGGCACAGTGCAGCCAGCCAGGCTCTCCAGCCACAGAATTACAGCTGCTCTTCTCTGGGCATCAGGGCCAGGTACTTCTTCCTGGTGAACCCTATTGTTGCACAAAGCATGGATGGGACTTTGAGCAGCCTTGTCTACTCAAAGGTGCTCCTCCCTGCCCATGGCAGGGGTCTGGAACTAGATGATCTTTAAGGTCCCCTCCATGCCCAAGTGATTCTATGAAAACAGCTTCTAAAATTCTTTGTTGTGAAGTGGTTGCAAATTGACAGGCATTCGTTTTTTTTTTTTCCATAGAATTTACTTCAGCCTGCAAGATGTGGCATGCAATAATATTCCTCCTCTAGAAGGATGGTCTGCTGAAGTAGCCTGCTAATTCCTTTTGGATATTGGCAACATGTTGGATCCTTCTCACAAAGCCAGGATGCAGATCAAACAGGAACAGCAAGCAGCAATAGATCTCCTCTTTGTCATGAACAGGTACTATGAATTCTTAATCAGGTTACTAAGCCTCTTTGTAGTCTTTGACAGAACCAATTGTGGACTTGGCTATTTATTCTGTTGCCAGAAGTAGGAAAGAGGAGCAAGATTATGCAGCAGTGATCTCATGACGTTCTCTCAGGATACCCCAGGACAGCAGCTCTGATTGCGTAATTGGCACATCAGCCCTCTGCAATCTCAGCCCTACAGAAATGGGACTGGAAGAGCTCATGCAGCAACATAGATTGAAATGTCAGGAATAGTTCAGCTATTATAAAATGGTATAGGCTGGAAAAAATATGGAAATGATAAAAAGGTAATTTAGGGTGAAAGGAAGTACTTTCTAAATGCTTCATGCTATCAAACTGTAAGAGAGAAAAGATTCTTAAATCATTAAGATGATCTGCAACCTGACATTTTTCACAACTCTAGGATTTCCAAATAGTTGTGATTAAGGAAAAAATACCTGGGTTATCACTATATGGTTCCTCTTCTGGGATCCTGCCTTGGCAGGAAGTGAGACATCCTTCCAAGACATGTTGTCCCTCCCCAAATACAACTGATTTTTGTTAGAAGACTAACATCATCCCCATTTAATGCCTGCTTCAGGATAAGACTGCACACTTCCAAGTGTTGTTTGGAATCCCAGGAAGCTATCTGTTTAGGAGACATAGGTTTCCCAAAGCATACCAACCTGGCATTTAGCTCCATCCCAGTCTCAGAGACAAGGTAACAACAGACAACCAGTTTGCGTTCCAGCTGGTGATATGAGGGAAGAGTTAATTACACCTTCGAGTAGTCCATGATTTTGATAGGTATTAACTTATCAATAGCATGAAGGGTCATTTAAGACATATTAAAAATACTGGAGAAGTAAAAGAGTTATTAAATTGTGTTGGTTTAGAGTATTCCTGTGATGTTATTTTAGCTCTAACAGTAATAGATTTGTTATTTGTTTTTCATACTAGCATGTTTCCATTTACTTGGCAAAAGCGATGACAACAAAAGTTCTGTCAAAATGTCACTGGATCACATCAGAAAGTAAATACTTATAATAATGATTTGGTTAAATTGTCTCCTCTGGCCTCCTTGGAGGTCATGTAGGATTACTGAGTTCTAGTATTGTCAAAAAGAGCCTTTGTAGAATGCCATATGGCTAAAAACATAATGAGCTTTACCAAAGTTCAGCAGAAGGTGTGTGTTTGTATGCAGTGACTAAGCATATGCAAGTAGGAGGCAATTACAGATGGCTGGAAATATGCTACTACTGCAAAACACATATGATGTTTTGTATCCCAGAGCAGAAAGCAGAAATGTTCTGAAGTATCAAGCTTGGCTACTTGCTAATACTGTGATTCTGAATTTGTGTTATTTAGGACCACAGCATCACACTCAGCAGCTGCAGAGCAGCAACAAAAAGTTGTTCACTTCTGTTTCTCAGATTGAAAACAAGTTAATGCAATCATGGAAAGTATGCAGAGGTAAGGAGAACAGACCAAGTGGGAAACNTTTTTCCACTTTTCTCTAAGGAAGTCTTTTCCCGAACCGGTGTGGGGGAGGGGTGGCTGGAATTAGCTTTCCTAGAAGAGACCCCCCTCAAAGGTTTCCTCCTAAATTTGCCCTAAACTAGGACAGTATGGTACATCCAGTAAAAGCCCCATTAAAAACGAAGGTATGAGTTAACTCTGACAGCCATACTTAGGGCACTTGGGAAATGAAATCTCTTTACTGTATGTGCCAGAGTGATTAACCTTCATTCTCTCCTCCATTTTGGGGTTGCTTTATCAAATTTTTTTGCCATACTAGAGTTCTGAGATTGGTTTGGGCTGCTGCTGACTGTAAAATGTTAATTTGAGGAGTGTTCATTCTCTTAGATAAACTATATATGTGTATTTGTCACTTTACCTAAGCAGCTGCTGGAACATTGAGATATCAGCCCTCACCATATTCAGCAATTTTCACCCTAACTGGAGATGGAGGTGTCCTGGAGAGGCTTAACCAGGGATTGCTTTGGAAGTGTTGAGTGGGAACTGTCATAAATGTGAGGTTGGAGACTCAGGAAAATAAACAAGTTGCAGTGCCTTCCCACCCATGCAAAGGAACAGAGACCTGGCATTGGATGACAGGCTTGTATTTGGAAAAGAGGTATTTACAAAATAAACCCAAAACAACTACTTCAAAACCAAACCACAAACCACTCCCTATTCCACCCATTTAGGTTTCAAACCAAGGAACAATCCTCCTGATGTCTACCAACTGATCCCAGGTGGGCTGAATGGAAAGAGACACCCTGATTTTATGAGAAAATCAGTCTATAAAAGGATAGAAGGCATAACTAGGACCCAGGCTACTGATCCCATCAGCTTTGCACTGGGCCAGAGAAAAGACAAATAACAAGGTATTTTATATAGATATAAAAATATATTTATATTCTAAATAAAAAATATTATACAATACATTGTAATGCATATTATAGTATATTATACATAATTATGTTTTATAGAGCTGATATATATAATTTATATAAATTAAAGCTACTCATTTCTTCTTTCTTTTTTTTCCCCTCTAAGGTCTGCTTATCAACGTTATTGTACGGTCATCAGGGCACAGAATTCTGCCTTTAAGCCTCAAAATTGCATCAATGAGTGCAATTGCATCTTGAAAGTCTGGGAAAATGAAAAGAAGCAAGAACTTCCCACTTGAATACAGGAGGTAATACACATTAGCATACTCTAGCCAGAATTTGCATGTGCAGCAAAACCCTAAGAAATAAGTCAAACAGAGGTCTCTTTAGGTAAAGTTACTCTAAGCATTCAGACTTCCTCTGTCAGGAAGTTAAGACCCATGCACAATGATGTAAAATAAGCTCATCCAGAGGACAAAGCATTTGTTTACCCTAAATTGCTCTCTGGTGACTTGATGGGAAGCCTAGACTGACTGTCCCCCTCACAGGCAATGTCAATGGCCCTAAGTGCCAGAGATGTTTATTCTGGTGGAACTGGTCATTGAAAACATCTCAGCTTGATCTTAAACAAGCTAATAAAGGTGTAATTTGAGCAAGTTCTGCTCTGCCTCTCAGGGGTCCACCACCTGCATTGTCTCCTCTTTCTCCAGTGAGCCTCATATATTTTGTCTCTCAAGGCTTCCACCTTCTGACTGGCCATCAGTAATGGTTGTTGTGAGGCTGGCAGCACCTTCTAACAGCCCTTCAAAGGGACCAAGAGATCATATCCTCAGCAGGATGAGCACCCAGCAATTCTGACTCCCTCTCTCTTGTTTAAGAAAGCAGAGCCCTTGCTGGAGCACTCTGTCCCAGCTTTCTGGGGTGTGCAGGGCTGTCAGTCATGAAGACCTATGCTCCACTATGGGGTAAAATGTGGTAGCTTGATGTCTACGACCTCTGCCAGCCTCCTGGAGAATGGCTGTAGTGGACACGGGCTGGAGCTCAGCCATCCCAGTGTGTGGGATGAACTGGAGAGTGGAGTCACTCCAGGGTGGGCTGGAGCAGCTCTTTCACTAGCACCAGCACCCAAAACCTGGGCATTTTTATTGTTGGTAAAAAATAGCACTAGAACAGCAGCTGGAAGTGTATTTTTACATTAAGAACCTGATGGTCCTTTTTTTGTTTTTTTTTTTCCTTCCAGATGTACGGTAACTCACTTATTGACTCCTGGAAGAACAAATCTTACTGCAAAGAGGAAAAGTCAGTGGTGTTAATTAGCAACAAAGTGGTATAATTGAACAAAAGTGCTAGGAGAATCTTTGAATACACTGATCCTTGAGGGCAGAGTCACAGTCTTTAAATCCAAAGCCAATGAATGTATTGATGAAGAAAAACATTCACAGAAATTGTGATAAAATTGATCTATTTATGGAATTTTTTGCCAGAAAATGCAACTAAGTTTACAATGCTGGTAAGATTTAAGAAACAGAAATTAGGCTAGAGGAAATTTCCAAAGGGGTTAAAAAGAAAACTTATCTGTCAAGAAATTATTTTCTGTCAACTACCAATAAAATTCTTTCTTGTTTTACTGAAGAAGCAGAGATATTTTTAGACTACATAAATTACTATTTTTATAAGCTCAATTCAATTTTAGTAAATAATATATCAATATCTGTGTTCCTAACTATAGTTGAAGAATGAAAAGCATGTATTTGTTCTGTTTTCTAAAATGTACTCATTTTTTGTTTTTATAAGTTATAGCATGTTTGTCAGCCTGATAGCAATCTTGACAGTAGAATCAAGTTTATGAGTGCATTCTGAATCACTATGAAATTTGTATTCAATACTTTTTAAAATTATCTCAATTGCTTATGTTTTTTCCCCCACAGTAACGCCTAGTTTACTCCACTTAAAATGTTAACTGTGACAGAATTATGAGTGGATTAAGATGGTATCTGATCTTTGCCATGATTTCTGTGTGCCTCAGGAACAATATTCTGTGATTTGTTGCAAGGATACTTTTCAGGAAAATAAATGCACCTGTCCTCATGATAGCAAGACAAAAAGAAAGTTACATTCCTTATTCAACTGGAGGACTATTCTCCTGACATGAGGAAAGATGTGAAGAGCTACTCTGTACTGTGAGTTTGCTTTTTAAACTGAATTAATAAACTAAAAATATATAATAAATACTGCGCAAAAATACATAATAAACCCAAACAGCTCCAAAATACTGCTTTTCTGACTCTTGACTTAGGATTTTGATACACATCCGAACCCCGTCTTAAGAAAACAGAAGTTGTTTTAGAAGTACAGCACTTGGGTTCCTTACTGACAAGAGGGGACACAGACTGAATGTGATCTACAACAGTATTTCAACCACAGCCACTTGACAAAGGTAAGATGTATCTACGGATAAAGGGAAAGGACCACTACACATATTCTTGAGGTCCAACATGCTTCACACCAAACTTGCTTGGAATGCTGTTGCTAAACATGAAACAAAACATTGCAAAAGGGCTTTAGAGATTTGGACAGCAAGAAAATGACTCTTGGGAACTTTGCTATTTTCAAACAGACTTGTTTCTGACTTTGCATAGTATGAGAATTATATCATGTTGGCAACAGATTAACAGGAAAGAAATAGATGGGAAGTTACTTCTCCTTGCTCTGTTCACTTGAAATTTTCTACCAAAAATAGCTTTTAGAAATGCTTCTTCATGCAAAGCTCTTTATTTTACAAGCTCAGCAAACTATCTTGATGGTTATGTAACAATCATACATATCCTTTGATATGTTTCCCTAGTGCAGCACTCTGCCTAGCAGGTGAATGGCTATTACAAAAAATGTTGGGGTGTTTTTGTGTTCTATTCAAGTGTACTGAACACCATGAAGGGAAAACTGAACACATCAAAACATTGCTTACCTTACTTTTTCATTAAAAAATACTGTATTTTAATAGATGAAGGAAAAACATAATTGCCCTGTTTAGGTTACAGAGTTACAGGACAATCAAGAAGGCCTCCCGGTGCCAGTGGCCCAGGAGCATGACTGGGTAGCTTTTGAGTATCTCCATGGAGGGAGACTTTACCACCAGCTGGGCAGCTTGTTCCACTGCACAGTCATCCTCACGTAGAAAAAGCATTCCAAAGTACTATATTTCAGCATTTAGGATATTCTCATTTAGCCTCAGTGTTGTATTTGAACAGGAACAGCTCTCCACTGTAGGTGCTGGCTGCTGCACAGAAAGCAGAACCATGCACTGTGGGGTTTAAGCAGCATCTAGTGGCTAATCTTAGGTAGGCAGCAATCTCATTTAGCTCTATTTTCTCTCAATATATTTAGCAATTGGAAGTAAGGGAAGGGGTGCATTCCATCAGTTTTGGTAACCATGATCCAAAAGTGTGCTTTCTTTAAAAAAATCTTTACATATCACTGCCTTTGGAGCAAAATGAGAGAAAAAAAACCCACTGTACTAATCACACCCTAAAAACTGGATCAGATTTTTCATTGGAGAAAGACTGAAGTATCTTCAATGAAAGAATGACGAAATCATTTTCAAATGCATCTTACAAGGCAATATGTTTTTTATGCAAAACAGCATCATGCCATTCCAGTAAGAGGAGGTATCAAGTGCTCACAGATGTTATAAGAAAGTTGGAGACCGTCTTGTGCACAGCAATCATTAAATTTACCTCAGTGACAGGGAAGGCCATGGGGCAGATCATCCTGTGTGCATCATGTGGCACATGCAGGACAACCAGGGGATCAGGCCCAACAAGCATGGCTTTAGGAAAGGCAGGTCCTGCTTGACCAGCCTCATCTCCTTATCCACTTAGTAGATAAGGGAAAGGCTGTGGATATGACCTGTCTGGGCTTTAGTAAAGCCTTTGACACCATTTCCCACAGCATTCTCCTGGACAAGCTGGTTGTGCATAGCCTGGACAGGTGCACTATTCACTGGACAAAAAACTGGCTGGATGGCCAAGTTCAGACAGTGGTGATGAATGCAGTTACATGCAGCTGGCAGCTGGTCTCAAGTGGGGTCCCCCAGGGATCAGTATTGAGGCCACTCCTGTTTAATGTCCTTATCAATGATCTGGGGAAAGGGACTGAGTGCCCTCAGTCAGCCTGCAGGCGACACCGAGTGTGGTTGTTGATCTGCTAGAGAGCAGGAAGGGATTGCAGAGGGATCTGAACACACTGGATTGATGGGTTGAGGCCAACTGTACAAAGTTCAACAAGGCCCGGCGCTGGGTCCTGCACCTGGGTCACAGTCGAAAAGGCCCTGGGGGTGCTGGACAACAGCAGCTGAGCATGAGCCAGAGTGTGCCCAGGTGGCCAAGAAGGCCAATGGCATCCTGGCCTGTATCAGCAGTGGTGTGGCCAGCAGGAGCAGGGCAGTGACCGTCCCCCTGTACTCAGCACTGGTGAGGCCACACCTCCAATCCTGTGCTCAGTTCTGGGCCCTCACTGCAAGAAAGACATTGAGGGGCTGGAGCGTGTCCAGAGAACGGCAATGGAGCTGGAGAAGGGTCTGGAGCACAAAGATGATGAGGAACAGCTGAGGGAGCTGGGGGTGTTTAACCTGGAGAAAAGGAGGACTGGGGGGGGGGAAATACAGTTCTTTACAACAGCCTGAAAGGAGGTTATAGTGAGGTGAGAGTCTCTTCCCAGAAAACTAGTGATAGGACAAAATGAAATAGCCTCAAATTGCACCAGCGGAGGTTTATATTGGTTATTAGGAAATATTTCCTCATGGAAAGGGGTATCAGGCATTGGAACAGGCTACCCAGGGAAGTGGTGGAATCATCCCTGAAACTGTTCAGAAAATGTGCAGATTTTGTACTTAGGGACATGGATTGGGNTTCCCACAGCATTCTCCTGGACAAGCTGGTTGTGCATAGCCTGGACAGGTGCACTATTCACTGGACAAAAAACTGGCTGGATGGCCAAGTTCAGACAGTGGTGATGAATGCAGTTACATGCAGCTGGCAGCTGGTCTCAAGTGGGGTCCCCCAGGGATCAGTATTGAGGCCACTCCTGTTTAATGTCCTTATCAATGATCTGGGGAAAGGGACTGAGTGCCCTCAGTCAGCCTGCAGGCGACACCGAGTGTGGTTGTTGATCTGCTAGAGAGCAGGAAGGGATTGCAGAGGGATCTGAACACACTGGATTGATGGGTTGAGGCCAACTGTACAAAGTTCAACAAGGCCCGGCGCTGGGTCCTGCACCTGGGTCACAGTCGAAAAGGCCCTGGGGGTGCTGGACAACAGCAGCTGAGCATGAGCCAGAGTGTGCCCAGGTGGCCAAGAAGGCCAATGGCATCCTGGCCTGGATCAGCAGTGGTGTGGCCAGCAGGAGCAGGGCAGTGACCGTCCCCCTGTACTGGGCACTGCTGAGGCCACACCTCCAATCCTGTGCTCAGTTCTGGGCCCTCACTGCAAGAAAGACATTGAGGGGCTGGAGCGTGTCCAGAGAACGGCAATGGAGCTGGAGAAGGGTCTGGAGCACAAAGATGATGAGGAACAGCTGAGGGAGCTGGGGGTGTTTAACCTGGAGAAAAGGAGGACTGGGGGGGGGGAAATACAGTTCTTTACAACAGCCTGAAAGGAGGTTATAGTGAGGTGAGAGTCTCTTCCCAGAAAACTAGTGATAGGACAAAATGAAATAGCCTCAAATTGCACCAGCGGAGGTTTATATTGGTTATTAGGAAATATTTCCTCATGGAAAGGGGTATCAGGCATTGGAACAGGCTACCCAGGGAAGTGGTGGAATCATCCCTGAAACTGTTCAGAAAATGTGCAGATTTTGTACTTAGGGACATGGATTGGGGGTGGACTTGGCTGGGTTAATGGTTGGACTGCATGATCATAAAGGTCTTTTGCATCTTAAACAGCTCCATGATCGTATGATAAAGGATTTTCACCTGTAGTAACTTTATTGAATGCTGCATCTTGAGTCAGGTAAGTGATCAGCAAGCAAATCCTTGTAGATCTTGAATGAATGATTGAAATGTTCCTGGTTGAGTTTTGTAACACACTCTGCAACTATAGCACTGCAACAGGCTGTATGAGCACTGCAAGACTGCTTCAGTGGAGTCAGCTTGATTAATTGTTTGCCTTTCAGCAGTGGTTTAAGTTATTCCAGCAAATACAGCTTTACAGCTCTTCCCCTTTTTGGAAGGCTGTAAAAAGTTTCCCAAGGAACCTCTATATATAAAACTGAAGACGAGTTGATGCATCTCATGAAGGACATACTGTGAATGCTCTATACCTTTTACTGAAATAAATCAAAACACATTTATCTGTTGATTCAAATAAGGGAAAACATCTTAGGGTTTCCAGCACTCCGTTCAAAATAAATTGCTCTAAGATATTGAAAAAGTAGGAGGAAAAAATCAATTTGCAAATTCTAATACCCAAAGAATCCACAGGAGAAATACATCACATTCCTCTGACCTAACCCATAATAAGATCGCCTGGGTCTAAACTCTCACCTATTTGTTAGTCCTATTTACTTCTGTTTGTCCACAAGTCTTCTGCAGTCAAAAGAAGACCCTATAAAAGTAGTCTCTGCTTACACCCCCCAATACTAACCTTTTGTAAGCAAAAACGATGCGGGTTTAACTTCAGTATTCTCCAGAAGCTGGAATGCCTGTTTTCCACTTGACAATTAAAAATGAATGTACTTACCCAAGTACTCCAAAGTCAGAAACCCTTAGCAGAAGGAAAATGTACACTTTATAAACAAATCTCTGCTTTCCCCTGGCTTGCCTGGCACATCAGCATCAATGGCACTTAAACCTCCTTCAGTCAAAATGCAAAATTAACTTTAGCCACCAGGAGAGTTACTGAAGAGAAATTGCCAGGAGTGAGACAAGGTCAGTTATAACAGTGCCAATGTATTACAATGAACATTTTCAGAGGCAAACAGACCAATCCAGACTTGTTTTCTGTTTAGGTTAAAGCAAGGGAAAATGTCAATGCTTCATGTGCTGCTGAGTGACATACATTCAAAAGACAATTTCTGTCTGATGTGTAAGAATAGAGGGATAGTCACTTGGAGTCATACAGTGAAACTTGCACCATTCCCCAGATGGGGTTATGGTATGCAGTGGTCTGCTGCAGTTTTACCTGTTTTGTTCAACTTACACAGTTATGACTAACTGCTTGTAATGTGGATATTACATTGTACATCTTTGTATTTCAATTTAATCAAGCTGTTTATTCTGTTCATTTCTAAAATCTGCACTCTAGTATTGCTAAAAACAAACAAACCCCAATAAAACCAAAAATCTCCCTTAAGCAATGCTGCATTTTACAGACACAGAAAATACATATCTCTTAAAAAAAAACCAAGCTCTGTGATTCAGTACATTACATAAACAAATAACATGGTATCTCAGAGGTCTCTCTTTCCCATTAGCCCTGATACCTCCATTACCCTCCTTCTTTCTCCAGGAGCACCACAAACATCTCCTTTCACCTCAATATTCCCCTTGTCTGATATCCCCTACTTCTTCTGTGGGATTCAACAGAACTAATTTCATATATCTTCTATGAGGAAAGCTAAAGCAATTGCACATAATATATGAGAAAATGTATTTTCTATTGCAGGACCAATATTTTAGTAATCATTTGAATGAATAAGTGACATGAAAAGCTTTTACTCCATTTCAAAAAGCTAAAGACTATAGTTTGTAATCATAAACATCAGTGTTTTCATAAAAATCAGTGTGGATTCTGAGCTTTTGAATGTACTAAAGACCATTAAGAACTGCCTGAATGCCTATACAGAGGTTTTATCAATTTAAATCTTCTTCAAGGACATTTGCTTCAAGCGATGTAAATGTCTTTTCAGGAGTGAATTGGTTACATGTCCAGTTACACACATTTTGGATGTATCACCTGGAAGCCACACCTAAAATAAGTGTACCACACCTAGTTTTGACTTGCTGTCAGCTTTAAGAAAAATGGCTTCAAAGTTACTGTTGCAAGTTTGCATTAAATTGAGACTAAGAACAATCCAGTATTCGAATAGCATACTGTTCATTACTATACCTAATACAAAGTATCAACAGTTTTGAGATGCTCTGAAGCACAAAGATTCTCCCCTTCTCAGTAATTGCCTTGCCCAGATAGATACAGGATCTTACTCTCTTGTTGGACTTTTTTTGTTTTGTTTTTTTTTTCATTTTGAGCTTTAATTCCTGAATGAGAACTGCTCTTCTGGATTGTGGAAAGATGAAGACTGACTGCTGAGAAAAATATAAAACGAGATTTACAATTTGAAGCACCAGTGTTCTAAACACTAGGAGTCACTGTGACAGCCACCAGAATGCTGGTGTGGGCACCTGACTCCTCCTGAAACAAGAAAGGGAACAAAGAAATTATCAATGTCACTTAAAATGTTAACAGAGTCAGACTGAAATTCAGGTACTTTTAAACACAAGTGCTGATGTTAATCAGAATATAAAAATGTTGTTGAAGGCTTCATTAAATGTCACTAGATTTCAGTTAAACCCTCAGGTTTTTTCCCACTCTACAGAAAAACATTTCTATGTGTTATAATTCTGTTGTAGAAAACAAAAATATTTTCATGAAACAAAGTAATCTGTAGCTCTAATTTGTTACAATCTGTAGACAACTCAAGGTGTCTAATCTTAACAAAAATTGAAATATTAAATTCTTTTTTGTGGCCTCTTTTTTGGCCACAGATTTTTAGAGTGACATAGCATCAAAGATAAACACAAAAAATGGATTTTTGAATAATTTTTAAAGGACAGATGAATGTTTTGACAAGATTTTATTGTGAAACATTGGATTTAGAAAAGGTACAAAATATCAACGGTCAGATGTGTGCCAGTACAGTGTTTCAATAATCTATACATGTGGACAGCCTGAACAGCTTCACTGCAGAACGCGGGTTTGGACAAACTATCTAAAAGGGGGCCGCAATATTCACAGGCTTAAAATACATAAATAACTTGAGCCAAAACGGCCATTACTGGTCATTGCTAATCAACATCTGGAAACAGGCTAAAAAGCACAATACAATCAAGTACAACAATCTCCTCGCAGATCCACGTTTAAAGAACATCAGTTTATTATGTCAATAATCTACAGCTCCAGGACATGATTCTCAAGACTGGGATTCAGTTGGCTAGTTAACAACTTTAAAAAATTAATGTTAAAAATGTGATTATGTAAGAAAATCCACAGGTATTTAATTAGAACTAAACACCATGAAGCCCCTAAAAATTCTTCTGACTGGGATTTATAAAGTCAATTACTTCTAATACAGAACTTCTGTTTGTTTATTTAAAATGTCCTGACTGCACCTTGAACTGATACGATTAAGTAATTTTAATTCCAACATTTCATTTCGCTATGCATTTCTGTATTTTAAAACCCATTTCACTGAATATGGGTCACCATAAAACTGGGAAAAAAAGAAGACCCAAATACTAATTCTGAATTAATAAAAGTAATAAATTTGTATACTAAAAAATTAATAACAATCCCAAAGATAGCAGCATTTTCTACCCTAGTTTAGTACATTTAAAGAGGAGCTTTTATAAACATACAAAGTTGATTTTAGGGTATAAAAATACACATATACTATATGAAACAAGATAGCTCAAGTTTTTCATATTTTTCAGTAGTCTGTCACTGCTGGAACTCATTTGAACTATTGAGAAGGTGTTCATAGTTCAGTACCTGGGTGAACAGCCAAGGGTCTATAGACTTTTGTTCTTTAATTCAAAATGTGCAGCTGTTTCTACACAATTAAGCTTTCTGAAATATCAACAGCTACCCTGTTACCAGTCAGTATCCAGAGCTGACTTACACCTTTACCCATTAAGTCTACCTCCCTTTATGCTGATTCATATCTTACCTTCCTGAACAGATACCTTTGGGGTATACTAAATTACTGTTTAATGGAAATTTCTGACTATGACTCATGTCCATTAGGAGCAGAGCTAAACTTAAACTGATGTAATTTAGAATGAAAATCTACCCAAAACATTAAAACCCACCCTTTGACACCACATCCACTCCCTTAATTAATTTCAAGACCATTAGTTTTGGCTACTCGTTTCTCATTGTGTATCTTCAGTGGGGAATGTGAATCCTGCACTTCATTAAGAAGAATCACCATAAGTTACAACCAAGTACATTAAATCAGACAATGAGGAATAACCGCATTTATAAGTTCGAGTGTGTATCACTAGCTAAGGATGTAACATTGGAGTACAATGTCTGATATGGAATTAAAATTAGTGCTATGCCAAATGGGAAAAATGTATAAACAAACCATGAAACTCCAGTGTGGCAAAAAAACATTTTGTTTTTTGTTCAGGAAGTGTTTGGCATGAGCAGCACTAATAAAGACTACACCTCACAGACACAAGCTACAAATGTTATCTAAAGCCAATACTCACTGTCCATCAATCAGCTAGCTAGCTCTTAATGTTGCCTCGAGCACTGCACTAGCCACTTTGATCTTTGTTTCAGATTCCTCTGTACACACATTTATATTTACATAAAACATTTATTAAACATGATTTTAAAACATAAAAACCTTATGTAC
This sequence comes from Drymodes brunneopygia, assembly GCA_013400955.1. Classification (NCBI taxonomy): domain Eukaryota; kingdom Metazoa; phylum Chordata; class Aves; order Passeriformes; family Petroicidae; genus Drymodes; species Drymodes brunneopygia. Next base: position 748,515 of record VZTZ01014960.1, on the reverse strand, counting down.
AAAATACCAACATTCCTATAAATAAACAGTTGGAGAAAGGCACTTGCAAGAAAAGTCTACAGTAAATTTTACAAAAACCACACTGTCTCTGTTACTGTACAATAGATAATCTTTCAGTCAGTCCCTATCACAAGAATGTAAAACACTAATTACTTGTTATAACTAAGAATATAACCGTTACAGTCGTATTTACATGTACATATATGCCTCTTTTTAGTTCCACTTGAGAGCACCATGATTTCCATTCCAAATTTATATTTTCATACAAAGTAAAAGAACGGTTGCCAGAAATCAGTGTTCAGTGTCACTGCAGATTCATAAACTTTTGGCTGACATCAGTGTAGTTTAAAAGACTCAGCTGCTACTTTGTAAAAAGTACACCTAGTTTGTTATTGCATGTTGTCCTTTCAGAGAGAGCACTGCTATGTTCTCTATGCAATTGTTTAATACTATTGCTGGCAAAAGGTTTCCAATATCAAAAAAATAAAAACATTCTTCAAGCCAGTTGAAGTATTTCATCTGAACAGTAACTAAAAAAAGCTGCATATTAATTATAAAAACATGTAGGAAACATGCCAAATAATCTGGTGTGCAAAAATATTTTTTCCACTACACAGGATTTTAAGGGCTTCACGGAATTACTCAAATATACATTGAGTAGCAAACCCCACAAATAACCAGTTCCTCAAGGAGATGTGAGGATACTCCCACTTTTATCAAACTTTTTACCCTTTGATAATGCTGCAACCTGTTTGAGCAGTTCTCTGTTTTTGGCCTGCAATACAGATTACAAAAATATGAGTTACTGGAATAGTAGTGTCATGCACTTTGCATTTATGAACAAATTCTCAAAATGTACATGCTAAGAACACTCAGAGAAGGTAATGATCACTTTTCAAAGATCTGTATTTGTTTTTTGATATGCATACTCTGTCTTCAACAGAGAAAGTAATCACATTTCCCATATTGCAAAATTTAGTATATCCACTATTGCACCAAGTGTCTGTTCAGTCTGTGATTTATAAAGCAACTAATTCAGGCTTTCTTCCTGATAAAACATGCTCTAACAAGAGACATCTAGCTGTCAATGTGTTAATGCTGAGTCCTTAAATCAGATCCATAGCCCAATGACAACTGATAAATTGTCAGAGAACAGACACAAAAAATAACCTTTGAGAAAGCATGTGAGGTAAGGCTTTACTTTTTCAAGTTAAAAGAGTGAGTTTAACTCATACTGAGACTGTCTGTTGACTGCAGAACTGCTGTCCAAAGAACTGCATCCAAAGTTAAACTTGGCAATGACCACTCACAAATTTGGTACTACTGTATTGGAGTGAACAATACTGAGCAAACAGCCTGAATATATGATTCCATCTGAAGTATTTCCCAAGTATTGATAAGCAATTACGCACCTGCAACTGTTCCACAGTTTCCTTGTGAGCTTTCTCCATACTGTTCATCTTTGTCCTCAAGTTAGACTCTTGGTACTGGAAGTCTGCCTTCAGTTCTGTCAACTGAAAAACACAGATCCTATGAAGATTCCTTGAACTGCAACTGGATACATCTTCTAGTCAATGTGTGAAACCTTCAGGGAAGGCTCAATAGCGTCAGGAAACACTGTATTTATCTACTATTGCAGTACTGACAGCTCAGGACTTGAGAAGCAATTTGAAAAGTGTACCTATTTTAAATGCAGAAAGCAACTGTAGTCATATAACCATACTGTTTGCTCAGGATTCTGTATAAAAAAGGTTAAACCTCAACAAAAAAAAATCAAATACAATACTGATGATTTATAATGTTTGCTGTTCTTTCAGCTGTGAGATGCTTATCACAATCCTCAGTTACATCTCTCAGTTATATGGTTTGGTAACACATGAAAAATCTTCCCCACAAGGACAATAAAAAGGATTCTTTTGTGTCTTTTTATGCAACAATTTGTCTTAAGCAGAAGGATAAATATATACAATGTATATATTCTGGATTTATTAGGAAATGAGGCCTCTTGGCTAGCTAAGATGCCTGCCACAACAAACCAGAGCATATCCTCCTGAAGTGATTACCAAGACTGCTATTGCCAATCTTAATATGTGTCAAATCACATGTAGTGAAACAGGTATTGTTAAAAAAAACAGTCAATCAAATGGTCAAGTGCAGGTCTGTTGTTGCAATGGTACATAACTCATTGATCACACACTGCTGCTCAAGGCATGCACTTACTGCTGCTCTGGAGTACAGGGCACCCAGTGCAAACTCACATAAATATAACAAAAAATTAGTGGTAGTGTTGTACCACAGTGAAGTATGCAACTAGATTAGCAAACTGACTACCTGTGAACATTCAGCAAACTGTGGTCCTCTCCTAATAAGGAGGTCTCAGGGCCCCACGGTAATGTTGTGATTTCTCACTATCATTTTGTGCAGACAAACAAGACAAACTAAGCTAGTACTGCAAACAATAAGCACTGAAAATGACATGGCTGATACCCTGACTCATAAAAGAAAGTGACTAATAAGTATTATCTGTAAAGCTGGTATACTGAGCTGGTTTTGTTGCCATGATATACAATACAGAGGTTTTACTTTTGGAGCATTCAAAACTGTTCAAATGCTGTCCCTTCACAAATCTTGAGACACAACCTTAACAGGAATCTCCCACAGGTATGGCTCAGGCTTTTCACTCAGTACATGTCTTCAAATTTACTGTCTCACAGTAAAAGAAAAATTTGCAGTATATTAATTTGTTGTCATTTTTTCAGCTATACAAACATTGTACAATGTTTTCAGCTTTTCTCCTCCCTGCAGCAGCTGAAAAAGTGACATTCTGAAAGTGAGGACTTCATGCCTGAAGGAGACAGCTCAAAGAATTCTGAAGTCAAATAGTTTTAGCAGTGGGGATATTAAAATCACTAGATGCTCTCCCTATGGAAACAACACAAGTCACTGCAGTGGTTATGCAGAAGTAGGTGACATTTCCTTACCGACCACTTTTGTTAGCTTTGTCCAGTAGATTAAAAATAAAAAGAGATAAGTGAATTTCCTACTGACTCATGATCTTCTCCTGGCTTTGTAAGAGAGAGATCAGGGCCTAATGTCCGTCCTTTAAAGAAAATTCCTAAAGAGAATCCATGACAGACTGTTCAACTCTTTCACATTAAACTCTTAAAGGCTTGAAATAGTAAGTACTTCCAACACTAGGTATATTTTAACAGTGAAATAATGAAAATAGGTTCAATATCCTTTACAAAACAGCTATGTGTGGAAATGAAAATACTGAACTGTGGTTTAAAAGTGGAAGCATTTTCCTTTCAGTATGAATGAGTCTTTCTTAACCATCAATGTTTGGTAGGCCATGATGCATTCACAACCGAAATTTTACTTGAAAATACATTAAATTTGTTTGGAATACAATTCCATAACCTACTCAATCCTGAACAGACTTTCTGGAGCCACGGTTCCCATGTCCTAAAAGCATCTTGTTATTCAGAGGGCAGAGAAATAAAGTCTAGTAAAAGCAAAGCAAAGTGTGCTTTTGTAGCTATTTCTCTTTTCTCATTATTCATTAGTTTATTTGAAGGGTGAATCTTCTGTAAGAGTTTTGCTGCAGCCACTGAAGGCCTGACGATTTCACTTAACTTTTGTTGACTAACAGCCACTTAATCCAAGCTTTTCTTTTAGTCTCTGACTACATACAAAGATGTAACTACCTACAGGACACATGCTACTAATCCTGTAAAAACAAACCTTAATTTTCATACACTACAAATGTACATCTGGTCATCGACTTATTATGGCTAGAGTTGTTTTAGTTTAAAACCAAATAAAAACTATGCTAAACTCAGAATGGTTACTACTCTTTGCCATGACACAGTTAAGAGCATGTAAAACATGCAAATCACTGTCTGGCATTTTATCCATGACCCGTGGCATGAAGCCTGAGTAACAGGCTAACTTCTTCATGGCTGAAGTGAGGTAAGATGAATTACTCTTTGACTTAGAGACAAAAATTATTCATGACACAAGAGTCCAAAACTTTTCATTTAAATGTTAAGATCTGATTAGCTGCTATATAAAACAATTGTATCTGACTTTTATCTTACTGTTTTGACATTTTTAGGAGACTACAAAACAAAATTATAAAGTTCTTATTAAGCAGGTGTAATTTTTACCTTTTTATCTTTCTCTAAAATAGTCTGATCTCTTTGCTGCAGAAGACGTTTGAGTGACATTACTTCTTCTTTCAGCTGACTTATGAGGACAAAGTTGTCGGTTCCTCCACTGTCTGCAGACTGGTTTATAGAGCTACTAAAAATGAAAAACAATAGTTACTTACAACATCAAAAGAAAAAAAAACACTTAAAATTTTTTTTTATTTGGATAATTAATAATTCCATAAACATCCTTAAGGACTAATGCAAAAAAAGTATGTACCTGACAGAAATTGATGCAACTGGCAAATTACCTTACTAATGGCACACATTACATACACCTGCAGAAATACAATTCAGTATTAGCTTTGAGGGGGACAAATACCTTTTGACTGAAGCAGCCATTTTTAACTTTTATTCTGACCATTTGGCGAGAGACAGAATAAAGATTCAGTCTCCCACATTAAGGTTCAAAAGAATTCTCTAGGTACTGGATGAGCTTAAAGCAGCGGGTTCTACTGCTTTTATCGACTGATAAAACAATTCCCGATGTGAGGGAAATGCCACTGTGTTGGTAACTATTACCTTGTACATAAGCTTTGTTTCATTTTGCCCCAAATATTTTGAAAGCAAGAGAATAGTGCTAGCTTTCTGCTGATAAAGTAACTTAATTGACTGACAGCACTCAGATGCCACCCAACAATCCATCTGGAAGGACACAAGTTTCACATCCCTCATTCTTCAGACAAACAAACAAAGAAAGGCAACTGGCCACAAATCAGTGCTCTCTTTGGTTGAAATGGCTCAGCTTTACAAAAATGCAACTTTACCTATCTCCATTTGATGGCTTGGATTCCAGTTTGGGTTTTTTCTTTGGAGTTTCATTCTGAATAGCTGCAGAGGATTTATGGCTGAAATCAAACAAAATGTAAACCTAAAGCCTCATACTATGTAACTCTCTAATATCACCACTTGGTACAGTAAAAAAAACTAACTCATGCTCCTAGGTGGAATGCTAGAGACTAGCCAGAAATGCAAGCAAAAATAAATTCTTTAAATGAAAACTGCAAGATAAATAAAAAGAAAATTAATAAATAATATAATATTTACCTCTGTTTCCATAGTCCCTGATCTTGCTCTGGACTCAGATTGCTGATTCTGAAATATGTGAAATGTACTTGGTAACTGACCAAACATGCCATTATTTGTAAGTTTATGTGAATGGTATCTGTACCTGAGAAAAGTCCTCCCCCACTCCTTTTTTTCCCCTAAAACAGTGAGCATTTATGCATTTTCAGTTGGACACTGAAGTTCCTGACCATGCTTTACTATGTCAGGATACTATAAAAGTATTTCTTGGCTAAATATCTACACTATTGCAAGTCACAAGGGGTAGACCTCAAAACTCATGGCTGAATGTTTTTGCTGATACCTCCCAATTTTTGTGAACTTTGTCTTGCTAATCTTGTACTCAGCAAGCTGGTTTAAAGCAGCTCTCCTGGGATTCCCATACTGCCATATGAACACTGCCTGAAGTAGTGCTCATTTGGTACCAGAAGAGTAAAGTTAAGTTTTGGATCCCCGAAAATACACCTGCTAGTCAGGTGTAACCATTTGCTTTCAATCATTTGGAAAGGAACTAATAAAGAACACTGATATAGGAATGGTAGAATGTAGAAGATTGCACTGAGTGAAATAGTTCAAAGAATTTGTATTTCGACCTCACTGTCTCCATTGTCTGATCTTAACAATAACTGAAATGGATAGGAAAAGGAGTCATATCAATTGGACCAGAAGCAATGGACCCGTGGCGGCGACAGAAAAAAAAGGTGGGAAACCAGGAACATTGTGATCTGTATTGATATGCTTACTGTTATAATTCTTGAGTATATCAGAAAGTCTATTTTGTAGTAAAGAGTAGTAATTTTTTTTGTTTAATCTTTACTGTACCTGTGCCAAATGCAGTAAATTAGATTTAACTTTCTGTAATTTAATTTTCAGCAGAGATTTGAAAGAACAGGAACAGTACAATAACTCTATGCATAAAAAGAATAATTCTCTTCTTCGAATTCCTAAAATCCCAAATCTCATTTTTGTCTTTTTAAAGTAAAAGTATGGACTTTTCTCTTTTACTCATTCCCAGTACCATTTCATCTTACTTTGCCTCTATCTTTAAGTCACACTTAGGCAGGCCTCAGACAAGAAGAAAAATTATAAGCACTAGAAATGTGAAGTTTAGAAGGAAAGTGTCTGTGTGTCTGGGATCAGGGTCAATACCATTACAAACACAGTATTTACTATCAAACACAAAAAGTAAGTAGTTCTGAAGTTATGCTGCCATAAATCTATCAGTGAAAATAAGAATCATGACTGCTATTACAGCAGCATAAAATCCCAAATGAATTCTGGGATTTATGACTAAATAAATTAGGTATGTATGTTAGGGATGGCATGCTATTTATGCCATGGCCAGAGACGATGCGTCAAGAAAAGGTACAGAAGATGGGACAAAACTATGTGAAATGTTATCAGAGTGACAGTAACTGAACTGACAGTCTTGTGTCCCCATGTCTATATCACAGCCACTCTTCCAGCAAGACTTGAATATAAAAGCCTACAAAGAGGTACAAACTGGTCCTAGACTGAAGGCAATCCCACACAGTTGCTTCTGCTTCTCTTTGTTGGGAGTGTCTGTACACAATGAGTCAGGATGGAGTCAAGTCAGGATGAGGACTCTCACTGCTAATAGACACCTTTGGCAAATGCATGTAAAATAGAAGGTACCACACAGCAGTTGCTGCCTAGAAACCCAAATACAAGTTTACCCTCAAGTAACTTGTTTCTGTAGCCATTCCATGAGCCTTTTTCCTAGACCTGTTACCAATTTTAACATCAACTAGCTTTGATGATAACCAAGAATTCCTTTTTTTTAAATGAATCACCTTCATTCAAACTCTAAGAATCCAAGGATTTTGACAGAACATGAAGAACAACATTCTGCTACTGCTTTTGACACCATGATTTATATAGTTTTTCTTACTATCTCAGAACAAACAGAACACAGCAGATTAATGGCTACCAACAACTATTTCAATTTTTGAAATACTTACTTATGATGACTGCTGCTGTGACGATGATGATGGTGGTGATGGTGGTGGTGTTTTGAATGATGCTGGTCTTTCTCAGTAAGAGATGAGGATGAGGAGTTAGAATGTGAAGATCCTAGGCTCTTCCTCTGTTCTTTTGTCTTCTGTAGCACTCGCTTGTAGGACAGCGTACAGAGCCAACACAACAACTTTCCATCGACCTTTTGAGAAATAATTCTGGTTTTATTTGGAAGTACAATGCACTAGAGAGATGTACTCAATATTTGCAAGGATATTTTGTCTCACTTCATCCACTGTCTCTGGGAAAAACAGACATCTTTGGTATGAAATATCACTATTGTATCTCCAATGTATGCAAGTTCCTTTTAGTAAACTGAATCTTATTCCACTTATCATTTAAAGTTATGCTACAAAGAGTCCTAGCAATTGTTGGACCTGCTCTATATCCCAGAAATAACAAAAACTTTTTAAAAGGACAAGTCTTTTTTAGTTCAGACACCATGTGCCCTCTCTCAACCTATCATACTGGAGGCAGAATCAAGATGTCCAGCCAATGTGTTACTTGTACCAAGTAAACTCTTCTGTAAAAAAAGCATTATTCTCGGGTTCAGTCAAGAGGCTTTTGAGGTCATTTTCTCAGCACCTTCTGGAATGAGAAAGTGGCACTCACCAAAGCCATTTAACAGAACAGAACACAAAGGGCTGCTCAGAGCAGTCTACCTCTCTGCTGCTCTACTTAAAGGCAAGGCAGACAAATAAGAAGAGGTAAAGTGACAGATTCGAGTTATGAACATACATGAGATCCAATGGATTGGAAAATAAAAGTAAAATAAATATCAAAACGTGAGGAACTGTTGACCGGCTTAACTTCTGTTCCCCAGCTACAACTGTCTGCTAACGCTTATGCCTATTTTAAGAAAGAGTGATTTAGTTAAAAGTTAGCTCAGTAGCTAACGTAACAACTGCAAATTACAAAATTTAATTCAAATATTGCAAAACACAGAGCAGCAACTTTAATCTAATATTAGAGAACTTAAAATACATTCCTGTTAATCTTTCTCTTCTGGAGGAACACTCTCTATTGTCAGCCAAAGCCATGAGAGATGTGGAACAAAGCCTACCTTCCTTCTTCCCTCCTCTTTTCGATCAAAAGCACACTGCTGTTTGCACTGCTCACAGGTCTGAGGCGGCCCGTACTTCTTCTCCGAGTTGGTGCAACGCTGGCATTTTGTGCCAATAAATGCTGCAATAATGTTACAATACTGACAAGGCTTGGGCTGAAAAAAAGAAGTTGAACTGAAGTCAATACATTTGTATTTTCTCTAATGAACACAGGTATTTCAATTCACACAATGATGCTTCCAAACTAGTAGGGCTTCATATAACCTACCTTAAAGAACTTTTTTCCTACCATTTTTATCTTTAGTACTAAACTTTTCCTCTAAAATGATGTTTCTCCAGTGGTTAAAACCAGCTTGGACCTTCAATGAAAACCCAAGCATAATAAAAGAAACATAACTATCTGGTTACTAACCTCTACATCTACTGCTTTTTATTTTTTAAATATGATGACATTTTCTCTGCTTCACTACACTACTTAAGAAATTACTTACAGAACTTTAAAAGAAGAGCAACCAAGTGATTTTTTTTAGGCTGGAAGTTTCTGATGGCATCCCTCTCCTTTGCACAGCTCGGGGATTCAATAACCCTACAGTTCTAAGATTAGTATCATAATCCCTGCAATTCTGCAGGAAACTTAGAAAACAAAGCAAACAAAAAAAGCCACACCACCAAACAAAAAAACAAGTTCAGATACTATCAGGTCAGGTTATCAACTTTTATATCATACACTCAACTGGACTAATACAGTGCTGAAAAATATAATTGCTGTCAGTTTCCACAGTTTAGAAGTGGCTGATTATCTTCAGTGCAGTTCTGTTTTCTGATGAACTACTGATAAAATCATTGCTGGATCTGTCCTGCAATTCATTTTGCTACATTCTGAGCTTTTGAAAGCATTTCTTTGTTTAGTTTACATATACATTCACAAAGTGCCTGACTACATACCAATAGCTATTATGTTTCTCAAATAAGTTGAATTTCAACTAATATGGTTTATGCCAAGTACAGGGAAATTATGCCTTTTTGTTTCACAACAAGATTATCCTGATACCTCCTAAAAACTCGTATCTGCAGGGCAGCTCACATACAATGTATGCATTCACAAAATAGAAAAATTCATTTTTCCAACAGAACTGAAGCTAAAATTCAATATGAGAAAATGCAAAGTAACATGAACACAGATAATACTCAAAATCTTTTCTACTTATTAGGTTAACACGATTAACATGCATTTTTTAAGATTTACAAAATATGAAGTATGTGGTATTACTAGATTTTCACATTTAACACTCGTTAAGAACAACCAGACTAATTAACTTCCTGCTATGAAGCATGTGCTTATGAGAATACGTAGGGAAAAACTTAACATGTATGACATGAAATAACATTGCTTTCTAACAAATAGCTATACTGAAATTATTCTTAACTGTTAAGCTATATATAACCCCAATTGATTTCAATTTGGGAAAAGAAATAGTAAACCACAAACGAAATCAAGAGATGTCAGTCTTTTCCATCACCCTTTGGGATGGCAATCTCTAGTGTGGGTTTGGTTTTTGTTTGGTTTTTTTCCTCAAAAGAAAATAAGATTAGCTGCTACAGAACTTTGTTTTCAGTCTGAAGCACAAGCAAGCTCAACTTCAGCATTAAGAATAAAGTAACTACTCACCGTTCCGAACTGCTTCACGTTTTGGGCACATTTCTTGCATATTGTGTTGGTTTTGCTAACGAGATAAAATAGCACAACACTGAATTAGGTGACAAACACACACTTTGACATCCTTCCCCATGCAACTACTGGCAAACAGAATCACAGAAGAGTTGGGTTGGAAGGGACTTCTGGAGATCATCCAGTCCAACCCCCCTACCCAGGCAGAGTCACCTTGAGCAGGTGACACAGGAGAGTGTCCAGGTGGATTCTGAATGTCTCCACAGAGGGAGACCCCACCACCTCCCTGGCCAGCCAGCCCCAGTGCTCTGACACCCTCAGTGTAAATAAGTTCTTCCTCATGTGAGGGTGAAACTTCTTGTGTTTTAGTTTATGGCCACTGCTCCTCGTCCTGTCGCTGGGCACAAAAAGAGCCTGGCACCATCCTCCTGGCACCCGCCTTGGAGATATTTATATGCGTTGATGAGATCCCCTCTCAGTCCGCTCTTTCCCGGACGAGCCAGGCCCAGCTCCCGCAAACGCGCCGGCCCGAGAGCAGCCGCCCGGCCGGGCGTACCTCTCCTGCTGGAACTCGGAGCGGCAGTAGGTGCACTTCACGATGGGGTGGGCGATGCGGCACTCCTGCGGGGGAAGCGCCGCGTTACTGCCCGGCCGACCCCGGCCCGCGCTCCGCCCCCGCCCGCCGCCCCGCCACAGCCCC